>JPKZ01000066.1:56644-92526 GCA_000803305.1 Toxocara canis | reverse complement strand
GGGTGGGGGAAGGAGAGAGAGAAAGAGCCTTCAGTAATCAGGTTCATATTTTTGCGCGATACCAGCTTGCGTTAACCCAACTGGAACGCTTTCCAGCATGTGAGCAGGACTAGCGGCATCCCCTGGATAGGTATTTTTCTTCTACGTCTAAGAGAGTTTCGTTTAGGAAAAGGCGCATGTCAGTGCCAAACGTCCTTCACGGATGAATCCTCTGTTTGTATTTTGCAGTAGAGCGCAGTTCCTCAACTATTATTTTCTGCAGTCGCTGCAGCGCATTCGATTTTTAACTTTTTAAACTTCTGATGGGCTCTTCCGTCTGTTTCATATGAGTGCATTTCCATCACTTATAAGAGTCTACTTGACTCAGTTTTCCCAAATCCTTCATCCCACTGGATGGGCTGCTCCTCTTTAACTGTTTCGTTTTTTGCTCCGCCGTCGCTGATTGTTCTTTGGCTTGTTTCGTAAGTACCACCACCAAGATTTGTCGATCTGATGAAGTTTCTAGTTGTTCAAGTACGGGGACGACTTATATACGTCGAACATTGTTAAGAAGCATTGACAAGTCTCGGACTCGCATAACGCTGAAAAAACGACAAACAGAAAGCATACGGCTAACAGCCATTGCACGACTGTTACGCAGTTGCAGTTTTCTTATTTAGATTTGGATCCGTTTTGCCACTGCATTTTCGGTCGTTCGTTATTTCCTGATCCCATGTTGTCACACTGACTTCCGTTTCTCAACGATTTTTTGAAGTTGTCGCTCTTTCTGGTTTGACTGCCTGCACCAACACCCACGAGAAGAAGCGGTCGGCAAAGTGGTACCCCCCGAGCTGCCTGTCTTTGCGTTTAGTTGGACCAAAATTTTGTGGGCGTGTCTACGCAATATCCATTAAAGATCATCGTTGGACATGTGAAGTTTGCGAGCTTATTTGATGTATTATTAGTTTTCTGTAAAATTGGTTTGTTGAGTGAGATGTTTGTTTTGTTCGGTGAGTTTTCATTAGAGCTGCTGCGTTTTGTTTCATAAATTCCTCCATTGAGTGCTATGTTTTGTTCCGTAAGTTTTCATGTTGGATAAAATAGGTTATTGCGATTACCGTCTTGCAAAAAGGGGAAAAAAAAACAATATCGGTTTACGTTATTGTCTTATAAGGAAGCCGGTTTTGCTGTGTATGGTGACGACCACTTGAAGCCATTTTCTCTGTACATCTGGTGATATATAGAAGAGCAAATGACGATCCAGTGGGTGCAGGGTTTTTGCGAAAGTTTTTACACCTAAAGAAAATAAAAGCTTGAACTTGTGCATCAAGAAAATGCCTTTAGGTGTACAAGTTCCAGTTTAATTTTTTAAACGAAACATCTGTTTTTGTGTCCGATACGGATGCAATAAAGTGTCTATAGCGAACGACTTTCAGTTTGAGTAGGGAATCCTCTGTTTCGAGGGGCGCTCAATCTGGGATGAAATCCTGATTAAAAACTCGGATTACGAGCGGCGGGGGGGGGGGGGGGAAGCATGATTCCAATAAAAAGTTGAACGGTACCCATCGAGTTCTGTGAATATTCAAAGTCCCTACATTTTCCGCTGAACGGTATGCTCGCGCATTGTTTATGCTGTGCTTTGTGTATTGTTTACTGCTGCAATAAAATGTCCACTTGTGTTGGCGTTGTTCCAAAAATTTGTCGTCGTAAAGCGACAAAACTTTCAAATTTTTATTTTTTGTCGTCTTTAGCCGTATTTCATCTCGAAATATTGTTGCGCTTTCTTGACTTGGATACGAGCTCTCTTGGGATGTGCGTTATCTGCAGTTTTCGGTGGGCCGTTTAACTTGGAAAAATGGCGTAAGCGCTTTGGTGCTGGGGACAGTGTTGCTCAGGGGGCGATTTTAAACCCCGAGGATCCATCGGTGGACACTGCATTTTGGCTTGGCTTGAGAGGTGCGGTCAAAATGAGGCAACCATAGGAAAAAAACGGAAGTTGAGTAGCTCCCCTTAGGAAGCGTTTTCGTTGGACAGAGACCTTTTTGTGGATGGAGGAGGGGGGGGGATGTGTGACGACCAAAAAGTAGGAGAGCAATTTGGTGTGGTTCTGCGCCCGAGACCGCAGTTGAGGACCAGTTCGTTAGGGGCAGCACTTTGACCAGGGCTTGGGATTGGGAGGCGGATGGCCTCCACAAAAGAACGAGCTTAATGGGTAGGAGGCCTCACTGGGATAGTGAAGGACCCCTTGTGGTGTATCGATGGCCGTGTGCAACAGAGCCGTCGTAGTGGCATGTGTATGTGCAGTGGGACAGCGGATAAGGAAGGTGAAAGGCATGCAGGGCGTAGTGCGAACCTCACGCCACTGTGAGCGCACAGAGATCACCTTGGCAGAGAGAGAGAGAGGTATGTTCTACTCATGGCACCACAGCGCTCTAATAAATCGTTAATGGATGTATGCGAAATCCGTATTTAATGGTGACGAAGATTCACTGAACGAACCTCATTCGTGCTCGCCGTGAGCGTTCATTACTGCTGGTCCGTTCGTAGTTTGTGCGCAAAGGGCCAAACATATATTCCTTCTCAGATATATAATATCAAAGGCAAGCGGGCATTATCTGTGTACCGCATACTACAACGTTCAAAAGTGCCAACACTTCCGTTGCGTGGTACGCTGTTCAGAAGGTTAAGTTTGGCTGTTTGAAAAAAGTGCTCCGTTTGGTCGTTTTGAGACAGGTTTCTTTTGTGGTAAAGAAAGGGTTTTCTTAAAAGTGAGCAGACGGAATTGATGTAAGAGACAAACACTGGAAAAGCGTAAAAATTCTCCTAGCGTTGTACTGTCAGCAGTGAGTGAAAAGCGTGACCTCATATAGCAAGGCTATTGTTACAGGCTCGTGGAATCGGTTCATAAATCGTGCTTTCGATTTTGCTAAGCCGAATTGATGAAAAGGGCTAGCGGCGCGAGGCGCAGCAAACGCCACACCGAATCGCCAGAGAAACGAACACTGCGACCTCGTCTCCAGTACAAAGAAGAGGTGCCACCAGTTCATACTGTTTGACGATATGGAATCCAATCTTTTTGTAGATTTTGTTTTTAAAGGCGAATGGACAAGAAAATTGAGAAGTAGACTATTGTAACGCCGCCTAGTTCCTGATGTGTTGAGCCGGGACGAAGAAGTGAAGCTTAATTGGAGACACGTAGAACAGTAGAAGACGAGGCGTTGAGAACTGTACAAAGATGACGAAGGACGCTAAGCCATCAGCCTATTCTCCGCAACGAACGTAATAGCAATAGGGTTTGAAACTGGCCAACAAAAGAAGCAGAGAATTACTGAAATATAATGAAACAGACAAAAGCAAATTTTTCACTATGGGATCACGAAATAAGTCGGCGTGCGGTCGTGTTCCACAACATAGACACTTTCTAGTCCGACATCCCAACACAGAGAAGAGATTCGAGCGCTCAGAGAAAACAACTTCATGAGAAGTGATGTGCTTTTGTGTAAGAAATTCAGATGTTAGAGCTGGTCCATTCATTTTGTTTACACGGCAAGACGTAAGAGGCGAGGCAGGCTAACAGCTGCAGCTTCATACGACGTTTGTATTGCAAGGCTGGTAGCCGATTGCTGCGGCAGTTGTTTTGATTGTAGTACTCTGGTTTGAGGCAAGCCATACTTTTTGGTTCAATGAAGAGTAGTTAAAGTAGAAAACGATCAAAATTTTGCTGTGTTCGGCGATGTCGTAGGCTAGAGCATATAACATATAGCTAACACATAACGCTTAAAGACAGCGGTGAAGTTGGCAATCGGTGCTTATTTTAGTCAACCCATGGTCCATTTCCTTCGGAGGGTTTCTGTATGTGTAGGCAGATGCTTCATCTCTAGTGCAGAGTCGATATCTTTTCGTATAAGCATAAGCTAATCTGCTCACAGTTTCTCATCACCTCACTGAATTTGTGGCCCGCAGTTGCTCAAACCGTGCCGAATATTCGAGTTTTGTTGAACTCGCTTGTTTGACGTGAGAAGGCCATATCATCTCGTTAAGTTTATGCCCGGTTAAGCGTCGCGTTGTCATCCAGATCCATCATGGCTGCCTTATGTGTAGCCATGATGAATTTGAACATGACGAAAGTAGCATTATCTTGCGCTGAAAGCCTATGTTTTCCGCCAAGGCCTTCCTGATGAAAATGAAAGTCTTTGTTTAACGAATAAAGAACGAAACAAGAAGAAAAGTAAATGCAAGACGCAACATTAAAATCAGAATGAACTGCTAGAGTGATCCATCTCCCTTCTTCAGAAGAGGACGGCACACTGTCATATAGGAAAAAGAAAATAAAAATCAAAGAACAGAACACAGTGAAACATCTAATGAAATGCGAAAAAAAAAAGCAGAGGAGAAGAACGTTCGGTAAGTACTGGAGGAGAGAGGGGTCTCATCAGTGAGCGTAATCGCAAAAATGAATCAGTTAGAAAATATTTGGAATATATTTTACTAACTAAAGCAACTTTTTCACATTTTTTAGTTTGAGATGAAAACGAAATTTGCAAAAAAGTGACAAATGCTTAAATATACGTCAACATATATGGACGGATATTGCTGATGACGTTTTCAAATCTCTTCATGTGCACATGGAATCGACCCAAAACACGCGTCACTTACATATTATTGCGTTAACTGCGTCTTTAGTTTCATTTGACAAGACGATTGAATATGACAAATTTATTCACGAGAAGACAAAAGAAACGGTTGAATTCTGCCGATTCAAGCTTCTCTAGCATTTTTTCTTTGTTATTTTATATGTTTTTTGTTTTGCACTTGTTGGTTGTTTTAAAGGCATTTGCTTAGACATTCTGCAATACTTCAAAAAGATGCAATGAACAACGGTTAGATTAGTTTAAAGCATATTCTGTTTTAGGAGGGTTTTGCGGAGAGTGAAGTGAAAAAAGCTTTGTTAGAGTCGATTTACGAACAGAGAAAGCAAGATCGAAGAAAAGAGCTGGAAAAAGAAGAGAACCAAAAGAAAGGGGATGAGAAGATCAGAAAACCGAGAATAACGCGAAAGAGGAGCCCAAACAAATTGCCGTCAACTCGGGATTTCATTCGGTTCATCTCTCTTAATTATACGAACGGTATGTATGTTTTCTTTTTTTGAACGTTAAGCATTTTTGCTGAGTTACATAACAGGTTTGCGAGATTAGTGCCGCTCGAAAATCGAAGAATGAAAGAATATTTTGGCCGAAATGTCGACAGCATAACTGATGTCGCAGTTTTATGGCTGCATATTGAGAGTTAACATGAGGAGAAAAAGTGCTTGGTGTCGTAGGGTGGTCATCTTCTTTCTCCTTCTTATGTTTCCCCATCAGTGAAAGCGGCATCTCTCAATTCCGCCCGGTTAGGACGGATGGATTTTCATTGGTTTTTTCATCTTCGTTTCCGCGGTATTCGGACTGCATACTAGGAGATATTTTATAAAAGCAAGTGTAACTGTACTTACAGCACAGTTAAAATACGCTTATATTTCATACTCCATATTTCAAAGTGTACTTCACGTTTTGGAAACATGATGAGGACACCTCAGGCAATTTCTTGAAATTCTGTCCAGTTTACTTTGCCAATTTCTTCTTATAGTATGCGTTTGTTACATTATACTTCTGCATGTTAAAGCTGTCTTTGATGCGCTCTGCTTCATGATATAAATTAAGGCTTAAAGTTAAGCACAGCATAGTTTAAAAGACATGAAAAACATCGCAGTTTACAGTAGACCTCCGGAAATGCTGAAAGACGAACCGGAAGCAATTTGTTTTTTATAAATAAGGTTCTCTCCTCTTTCGATGGTAACGAAAGTGAAAAATGGTTTGTGCGCGCGCCGTGAAGACAAAGAGGAGTTGTATTTGGTCTCCCCGCCTTGTGAGAAAGGTAAACAACTCCTTATCTTTCGGGGGCGGGGAGAGGTTGCTAAATCACCAAAAAATCGGCGAGGAATCCGCTGGAGAAGTGCGTCATCAAAAGCGATTTGGCAGAGGAACTGCGGTTTTGCGAGGAAAAAAAGAGCAAGAAGTCGGGGGGTCGCCCAAAAAGGAAGCACATGCGGGTTCGCGGAGTGCAGGAGTGGGAAAGAGTGAACCAGAGCCACTAAATGGGGATGTGATAAACTGGAGAGGGGGGAGGGAATGATCGTCAGGGAGCATTTTTGATGCGACTGAACTTCGGTAAGAAAGCCGGGCACTCACCTCGTCGGGAACAGGATCTCCGTAGTGCGCCAGTTCCCGCCATCTGAGTCATAATCACATTGCTAACGCGTATGCTGCATGAGAAGAAAAAATGAGTAATCCAGCACCATGTGGTGTCGCGTTTTCAATGTCGTTGCCTTATTTGAAATGACAGTGTTCTCGGCCACTCTCCTCGTTATTTTGCGGGGTGCCTCGCCACATTCGCAACCTACAAACGACTTTCCTTATTACACTCGATAAAACCCTCAATAGAAAATCATCTACTAATTGTGCCGTTCGATTGTTTTTCGGTGTTTTACAGTTACAGTTCGCAGCCGCACAGGGTGGTAGTTGATTTACCTGTTTGCAGATACCGACGATTTGCCGACAGATCTTCGAAAGTTTCATTCACTGCCGCTCGTTCGTATCCCTATGCCTGACGATCTGGAAAAATGATTAACAGTTTCGTAAGTATTTGATTACACCCAACATTTTGGTTATTAAATGCCCGTTTGGTACTTCCAAGTTAACATATTTAGTCTTATAAGCAAATGAAATATGAATGTTTAAATTTGTAGATGAACTTTCCTTTTTTTCTTCTTTGAAATATCATTCTGCAGTGGCATTGGATCGCATTGTGCAGTGTTTCAGATACCACGTCATCTGTTGCCGAAACAAGCTTATTTGTAGGCTCATGTTGTAAATATAGCGCTGTTGGCGCTGTGTTTTATTATTTCGCTGTTGTTGTTCCAACACGGGTTTTTGCTGAGACGTCACGAGTTGCGCACTCGAAGTTCGTGTTCGGATGTGACGGTGACTCGTTCGGCGTGCTGGTTACCGGCACGCTATCAGCGTGCGGTCATTCTCTTGGTCGATGCTCTACGTTACGATTTTATTGCGCCTCCATCATTCTCCTCTTTTCCCCATTCTCAGACCCCTCCGTTCATCGGTCGTCTACCAACAGTGACACGTCTTTTGCACGAGCAGAACGGTATGTTTCATTTCTGGATTCTCATTGTGTTGTTCTATTGATCACTAAAATGTTCCGAGTCGAGAGTGCAGATACCAGAAAATTTGAATGGAGTTCGAAACAGTTTGAATCGTGAGTATACAATCTAAGCTAATTTGCATATTTTGTATAGGTAGACTCAGTCTGTGACTGTGCATTCTTATTTTGATTGTGTACTCTGCAACTGGACAATTCAACGATCAGCAAGCGCTTCATTAAGCAGCACAAGTATGAGTTTTTCATCCTAACGGTATTTTTTTTCTTTCGCAGAGGAAAACTTCAGTTAAAATTCTTCTATCCTCTAAAATTAAACGATTTGAACGTTCAGGTTGTGCGTACTATTTTCTTTGCTAATGAAAGAGTCAGTTTTTGATGTTGATTTAATGTCTCGCTAACGGGGTGAGCAGGTTTTTTCGTCTTTCTTTCTCGACAAAGCCCACCAAATTTTGAGCGTTTTTTAAGATTTATTTCACTCTTTGTTCTTTTGCAGAATCCTCTGTGCTGTTGCACTTCATAGCCGATCCTCCAACGACAACGATGCAGAGATTGAAAGCTCTAACGACTGGCTCATTGCCAACCTTTATTGACGTCGGTTCCAATTTCGGGAGCACAGCGATAGTTGAAGACAATTGGGTGGATCAGATTGTTTCATCGGGACGTAATGTATCGTTTCTCGGCGATGATACATGGTTAGTGCTCAGATTGTTCTCCGTTTGTTTTGACTTATTCTGATTGCGTTGCTTGCATGTCGATTGATGCGTAGATTTTTGCTTCTCTCATTCCTTTCCTCAGTCTGTTCAACAAACGTCACTGTTGTTTGTTGGGAAACGTTTATTGCAGCATGCATTATGGGACAGTTGGTGTTTGTGCGCGGCAGCATGTTTAACGAAACGTCTAGAAGCTAGGCAGAGACCATTCGATACAAACCAATCAAACAATCTGGGCGGATGATGCTCTAACTGTGCGTCTCATAATACAGTTATCTTGTTGGGCTGGATTTGTACGGAAAGGGAATAGTTTTCTCATGAAAATATGTCGAGATAGAAAGTTGATGGGAACATTTTTTCGTTTTTTTTAAGGACTTCGCTTTTTCCTTCGCAGTTTCATCGTCATTTCGATATGCCGTCTTTCGATGTAAACGATCTCAACAGTGTCGACAATATGATTTTAAGTAAGTATTTGATCTCGGCATTGAAAAGAGAAGTAATTTAAGGCCGAAACGGATGGCATGTTTGATGAGAAAAAATAATAACAAGAGTTTTTTTCTAGTGAGAAAGTAGCTTAGATTGTGTTCGAAGCTTGTATAATTGTAAAATATTTAAATAGACATATTTTTAAATTATTCTTTAAGGACACATTTTCGATGAGTTATCGCGTCCCGATTGGACCGTTTTGATCGCACATTTTCTCGGTGTGGATCACTGTGGTCACAAATACGGTCCAGATCACGAAGAAATGGCTAACAGGTTAACATTGATCGATGGCGTGATTCGAAACGTTACGGAGGTCATCGATGAAGAGACTTTTTTAATTGTTATGGGCGATCATGGCATGACCGAGACTGGTGATCATGGCGGTGATGCCGATTTAGAGACAGATGCTGCTCTTTTCATGTATTCTCATAAACGACTTCTCTTCTCGAACCCCCCAAGCTCGATCTCCCAGGTGAGATTTCTGATTGTCTAAGTGCATCCTCCTCTCCTTGTGGTCAAAACAAACTTTCAGGAAATTTGAGTGGAGGGCAGCCAGGTAAAGAAGAAAATGGAGCGAAGTTGACGCACAAATATGGCAACCGTCGAAGTGCTTTGCATAGATTAGTTTTATTTGTTTTCTAATGACGAGATTGTTTTAACTTCTTTTGCCGCAGTCTGAACCTTGGTTATTGAGTTGTCAAATTACTGATCTTAATTGGCATCGCTGTACCAACTGAAGACGACTGAAAATAGACTAAAAAAAGAAAGAAGAGCAGCGCGCAAATAAGCCGATACGTTTTACCATCAAATTGGAGTTTTTATTCGGCAGAATGAGCTAATGATTTTTGAAAATTTTTTTCGTCTTGTTTTTACCTCTCTATTATTCCTCATTATCGATAATCTTGTTTGTTGGGGTTGTGAATTGTTGAGTCGAGGCGATGATCCTCACGAGTTCCTGTAATGGTCATTAGAACTGCTTTGAACTGCGTTATCTTCCTGCTGAGGTTTTGTTCTCATCGACTCCTGTTTGCGACCCAAAAATTGATCGCCGCTTAACGCTGCCCAGTAGTAATGGTGTTTTCAGATAGATTTAGTGCCAACGTTAAGCGTTCTTCTCGACTCTCCAATTCCCTTCTCGAACATCGGTATTCTGACGGATTGCTTCATAGTACCGGAACTACGTGAGTGGGCGATAAGTAGCAACGTTTGGCAAATAGTGCGTTATGCACAGAGTCTGGTCACTGAAATGCCACACATTGAGCCACTTCTGAGGGTGTTTGAGTCCAATCCTGACAACGTAACCAACCAGCTGGAGACAATGCGTCAAATGCAGACAATGTTTCGAGCCTCTTGGACTAGCTTCAATTCGGCTTTCATGCGCATTGGAATATTGTCATTTTTGGACGCCATGCTGTCAGCACTGAATGCGATTTTTTCGAAAAAGTAACTTGTTTTTCTTGCTAATGCAATTTACGTTCCTTCAGTGATGCCGTTTTTTTTTTTTTACAGAGAATCGAGAAAAATTGGCTAAATAATTGATCGTTACAACGTAAACGTATAAGGAAAGCAGGTAGGAGTGCAACGAGTGCTAAACATGGAACAGTAAATGTACGTTGAGTTAACTGTGCACGATTTTATTTGATCATCAGTGCTGCGTAGGCCGTTATTGAATTCTAACCACAATTGGCGTCAGCTTTTACCTTTCGTGTACGCAAAGCTTTAAAGATTTCTCCCTTTGTATTCTTCACTTCTAAAAATTCTTTAGCTTTTGCATTTTTGCTTATTTCAGGGAACTCTGGAGGAAAGAATTAGTTGTATATATATAGGCATATATAGAGGCAAAAAAGTACGGCGCCCAAATCTGCCCTATTTTTTGTGTAAGGTGAAAAAGCAAGAAAAGTACAAATAACTTTCACCAGCTCCGTATTGTGCTTAGTTGGGTTAATTTTATTTTAATTCTAAGATTTTTTAAAATTAATGAGTGGCTGTCTCCATGTATTATCCCACTTCACATCATCCGTTTAAACAGAGAGTTGACAGGCTTTTACAAAAAACTGGTTTTTATAGGGCGACAAGAACAAAGAAGAAGTCGGATTTTTAAGCATTTAAGCATTCTGCAAAAAAATTCCTTGAGGATACTTTAGGGAAATTAATCTAGTCTTCATGTGTGGATGAAAAAATTAAGAAAATTGGATTAGTTTTTTAGTTTCTAGAGTGTTTATGGATAAATCCCAGTCTTTAAATTTTTTTACGAGCTCCAGAAATGTTTTTTTTTTCAAATTAGTGAGGGATTTGGGGGTTTTTTTTTCAAATTAGTGAGGGATTTGGGGATAACTAGTTATACTGATTAGAGTCTCGAGGGGAACGTTATTTGCGCGAAGTTTTAGCGAAGACTCACCAAAAATAACTCCTTTGTCTTTTTTGATTGAACCGATTTATTTTTTTCTCTCGGGAACACATTCCATTCGTAAGAAGTGTCGGTCGCAAGTTATATGGGCTGATATTGTTATTTGGTCAGTTTAATGTGTTTATAATAGTTCGCTGATCAAAATAGTTCGTATTGGCAGGAATGAGTTTTCGTATTTGATTGCTAATTGTATGCACTTCCTTTTCAGTGGTGTTTCATTGGGTTCATTAGTGTTTCGCTCGGGGTTGTTCTTGGTACAGTGGTCCGCCTACCTTCTCGCTGAAGATGAACGCTATATTGCGGTGCTGGACGTGTTACTATCCGTCTCGTTGCTTTGGCATACAGTTGTATCGCTCAGTGCTCTACTAGCACTAAGTTTTTCGGTGTTCCATGTTTTCAATCTGATGTTGTTGATGGCTCATGCAGTTTCCTACTTCTCCAACAGCTACATAATATTCGAATCGTCCGCAGTTCGTTTCCTCACGCAGTCTGCGTTCGTTGTTGCTATAATCCACTCGGCGTCTCTTAAGTATGGTGCTTTATTATTTGTTTCGCTTTTTTTCGCAAAATCCTGTTGTGGGGTTAAATGCCGCATGGAATATTCAAGACGGCGAAAACTTTAGAAGTGATCCGTTTTATTAACCGGGTGTGTGGTGATAGTTATTTAAATGAGCATTAAAATATTTTTTCATGGCGGGAAGTTAGCATCGCTGGTGGATATTCGTTGTATATAGTGAGAGGGGAGGAGGAGTGTAAAGTGGGCTAGCGCGAAGATCAATGTTTTAGAATGAACGTTCACCCAGGCATTTTATATTACAGAAGAGCATGTGCAAAGTTCTTTTCTGCGACGTAATGGCGCATTGCAAAAGTTCTATGACGTTCGGAAAAACCTCTCCGTCCCTAAAAACTGCTACGGGGAAGAGTTGTTCGATGATTTTTGACACGTTTGTATGTTCAAGGCCGCATTTTGTTGACGAGCAGTATCAGATGTTTAAGAGCTGATTAATGCTTTAAATATGGTGCTATAAAATGCTCGTAGTGTTGCCCGCTTACATCCATTTTCTCCTTCTGCAATCTTCACCACATCAGCATAGTGAGGATTGCAGAAGGAGAAAATGGATGAGAAGCGGGCAACACTGCGAGCATTTTATAGCACCATATTTAAAGCATTGTTTAAAAGAATTGGCGCTAGATGGTGATGAGTCAGTTGTGCATTTCAGCGAGTGGAATGTACGCAAGAATGTGTCGTCGTTAGTGGCGCTTATAGATTACCGGTTTGGCATCCGTCGCGTATTCCTGATACTGGTTGTACTTGTACTGCTTCGCGGAGGTGTCATTTGGGAGCGATGTCGTGAAGAACAGCAGAGTGCATGCTTAGCAATGCAGTTTTCTGTTCCTCTTACAAGGATTCCCTTTGGTTGGTATTTTCATTTCCATGTCTCTTTCGATGCGATTTTCTTTCGGAGAGGAGATGGGAAGTACAAAGAGAACGGTTGATCAATCACTTGTATCATTTGTGATCGTGACGATTTCATTGTTTTCGTTGTAAATTAATTTGGCGGTAAGTGGTTCCAAATTGAAGAGCACTTTTAACGGGTAAGATTTTTTTGATAAAACTTCCTGCTGGGATGGATGTGCGAGTTAGGGCAATCATTCGAAGCGTACCGTGCGGAAATCGTATTGTTTTTAGACAGTGAAATTAGGTTATTGCAGGCTACGCTTCATGCGGGGTGTGCAATATGCCTATGTGATACTGGTTGTACTTGTACTGCTTCGCGGAGGTGTCATTTGGGAGCGATGTCGTGAAGAACAGCAGAGTGCATGCTTAGCAATGCAGTTTTCTGTTCCTCTTACAAGGATTCCCTTTGGTTGGTATTTTCATTTCCATGTCTCTTTCGATGCGATTTTCTTTCGGAGAGGAGATGGGAAGTACAAAGAGAACGGTTGATCAATCACTTGTATCATTTGTGATCGTGACGATTTCATTGTTTTCGTTGTAAATTAATTTGGCGGTAAGTGGTTCCAAATTGAAGAGCACTTTTAACGGGTAAGATTTTTTTGATAAAACTTCCTGCTGGGATGGATGTGCGAGTTAGGGCAATCATTCGAAGCGTACCGTGCGGAAATCGTATTGTTTTTAGACAGTGAAATTAGGTTATTGCAGGCTACGCTTCATGCGGGGTGTGCAATATGCCTATGTTTTTTTTTTTTCAAACGATGTCTGTGTCCATATTACGAGCGTTTTCGACTGTTGGGTTGTCCTTTTGTTTTCCTTCTCTCCCTCCCCTCCTCCCCTCCACCCCATCCCTTTCCATCCTTCCCCTTCATTCTCTGCTTGCCATTTTATATGCTTCACATACAACATTTGGAAAGCAAACTGCAGCTTTGCTCCAGTTGTTCAAGCAGGTATAACTTTCAGGTGCACCTAAAGTGATACGTTTTGCGTTTGGACTATTTGTGTTTTGTCTGAGTTCTTTTGTTGCATACCGTATGCAACACGAAGATCCCACAGAAACTATCGCTTCAAGTTTGATATTTCCGTCGGCGGTCGCTACGATTGCTGTATGGATTGCGCAGTGGTTGCCCGACAAGAGCGCTGCACAGCTTTCTTCTTTCTCGTTGATTTGTGCACAGGTTCGAAACAGATTGATGAATGAGATTTGCAATATAATGGGTGCATGATGTGAACGTGCAAAGTGCTTTCTTTAAAAAAGATCTAGTGAAGCCGAATATTATTCGTTTCGTAACAGTTCGTAAAATCAGCGAACTTTTCGTGTTGACTGGAAATAACTGATTCGCGCTATAATGTCAACGACGTGTCTCTGTATGCATTTTTGTTTTGTAAATCAAGTGTTTCATTCGTTTCGTTCCTTATCCTCCATAAAGGCACGTCGTCTACATGTGTGGGATGTAGCTCTGCGTACGCCGTAGAGTGTTCTCCATCTTCGCGTGCATTAATTCGTTTTATTGGAAATTAATCTAAGTACGTTTATAAAGATTGACTGTACAACACGTTAAGGTATTTGAATATGAGATTTGTTCGGTTTCCTTTTTTCTTTCGTACCGTTAGTCGTTTATATGTCTAGTTCTATGCATTGTCTCCTCAGGAACTGTTAAAGTTCATATTTGTATGGATAGACTATTGTTATGCTAAGCTGAGTTGGCGTCTGCAGTTGCAGGTCGTTTACGCGCTGGCTGTGGTGCGAATAGTGCTCGTGAGTGTGTGTGCATTGCGGTGCTCGTCGTTGAGCACTCTCAGGGGACTTAGCGTAGCCTTTTTGGGTGTGTTGAGTTCAGTACTTGTTTTGGTGCTTGGCGATGCCGTTGCTATCAGCTTATTCTGCATTTTGTTTATCATCTACGTCGTCCTGCAAACTGTACATGACGGTCAGTGTCTTTATAGATTTACGAACTTTGCTGTATTGTTTCAATACGATCAAACAAAAGCAGTGACCTCGATTTTTTCTAGACAGTCACAATAAGAGTGGTTTGGAGTGTGAGTGCCATTTTCTTTATCAGTAGTAAAGCCGAGTGGTGTGGATTTCTGAAGGTTCGATCAACATGGTGTTCATCCCCATTTGGGTTGAAAGCTACTGAAAATGCGATTGCTGTTCATTTTTGTTGTGGGCTTTGCGCGGTAGATCCTATCTAGTGACATAATGGAAGCTGCTGGAATACTCGGCATTGCCGAGTGTTGGTGGTGCGTAGTGCAATAGTAAATGAAGGGAGTAACTGTTTTAGTTGTGACAAAAATTGCAGTTTCATATTTTAGCTTCGTTAAAAGCGGACACCCGTCTCTTACGCAATTAATGCGTACTTTCTTTGCTTCAGTTTTTGCGTCGGTGTAGATTTCGTAGTTTTTAAAATTTTTCTTGCACTGCGTATTGGCTTACTCGAGCATTTCATATGCGATTTGCTTTGGACACAGCAGTTGCTTCCAGAATATCAGCAGATGGTATTGTTCACCCTTCTTGCATCGCATGGATTCTTTGCGCTCTCCCATCACGCCACATTTTCAACAATACCTTGGCAAGCGGCATTCATCGGCGTGCCGGGAAACTTTCATTTTCAATTCGTACCCGCAGCGTTGGTTGGCGCACATTTATTCGCTTCATATATTATTACGACGGCTGCTATCCCACTTTCGCTAACTTATTTCGCTACTGTTGCACCGCCTCGAAACGCGCTCGCTCACCGCTCCTACACATTGCTAGTGTTTTCCGCTCTTCCTGTACGTTTTCCATATTTCTTGTATTTACCGTTGTTTCTTCGCTCCCTTTCGGTCCTCTATTAAAGATTATATTGTAGTTGTTAACTAACGTTATAATCGTTATAATATTATATAGGTTATAATTGATCTTAGTTGGATGGATATGGTCGATCTTCTGAAAAATGATTCTTCAATAACATGGAAAAGATCATAGGAGAGGTGACTTAGTTGGATGGATATGGTCGATCTTCTGAAAAATGATTCTTCAATAACATGGAAAAGATCATAGGAGAGGTGACTTAGTTGGATGGATATGGTCGATCTTCTGAAAAATGATTCTTCAATAACATGGAAAAGATCATAGGAGAGATCACTTAGTTGGATGGATCTTTTGTGCAGCAATTTTGCTGAAATGTGGAAAAGGTGACAACAGAGACGACTCAGATAGGTCTTCCGTGCAGCGGTTCTAGTTGGACATGGGAAAAATGATAAAAGAAACGGTTCAAGCGACATGTTGCTTCTTGTGAAGCAGTTGATCAAACAATTTGTCGAGTTTGAGACAGTCGTGAAGCTGGAACATGATATCTCTTTATATAACTGGAAGTTGCTGGAGCAGAACAAGGAGTGACATTTGAGGAAATCGTAAACACATGCAGAAAGTTCTAGTTTAGCCGAGTGTGCAGGAAGCGAGATAGGACAGTGCGTAGATTTTGAACCTCAGAAGCTATGCTAATCAAATTTCCTGACTGTGCCCTACGATCTTTCCGTCGCGGAAATCCAATTTGATTTCGGAAAGATGATTGCATCGAATGTAAAGTGGGCCGTGCAAAGCTTCTTTATCGACGCAAAAGTGTTATTGATCATTTGTGAAAAATCTCCTCTTCATTTATCCAAAGAAAAGTGGTTATCATTTATTTGTTCTTCTGTTCACAAGAGAAATAGCTATTATTCATTTATTTACTTCAAAAAATAACTTCTCTTCCTTCACTTGTGAAAAAACATCTTTTTTTTGTTTATATATGGAAATCTACTTCCTTTTTTAAAAACAGCGATTGTTCGAAAAGCAGTCACCGTTAGGTCATCTATCAAAAGATATCTGTTGTTCATTTATTTGTAAAAAAATTTATTTGTAGATTGTTTACTTATCAATTATCAAATTATTTATGTCAAAAAAAATCAAAAAAAAAATCAAAAAATATCAATTATCAAATTATCAAAAAAATTGTTTACTTATGAAAAGAACAGTTATTATTTATTTATCTATTTTTGTTGAGTTGTGAAAAGTCAGCTGTTATCGATTTGTTAAGTTTTCTGAGGGTCACCTATACTTCAGGTACTGTGCACTTGTGTGGCGGCCGTTCTCCACCGACGCCATCTAATGGTTTGGAAGATTTTCGCACCGAAATTTATATTCGAAGGCATATCGTTCTGTGTTGTTTGTTCTCTCACAGTGTTAACGAACATTGTTTTTAGTCGGATCAATTCTGTAATTATTTTACTTCCGTTATATCAATAAACTTGTTTGTTAATGACAACACGATCGACCTTTCGATATCGAATCAGTTCAGTATTTAAATGCACTCGAAAGGCATGCGCGCTACCGTCCGGGTATGTAGTACTTTCGAAACCGCTTTCCTCTTGGTTCCCCTCTTCATAAGCTTTTCTTAGAAGCTTCTGGTCTAAGAACCGGCTTAAACACTGAAGGCATGCTTTCATGCGACAGGATTTTGGTAACAAAGCAGTATGATAAGACATTGGCAGCCAAATTCCTCAAATGATGAGCGCGGTTGTGGAAATATGAAAAAAGGGAAGGTAAATTCTGTTCCGCATAGTCAAAGTGCGCAACAGTGATATTATTAACCATAAAGCATACTTGGCAAAATCAATATTCGTTAATGAGCTGAAGTTACATCTGCTAATCGTCAGTTAGCCTGAATTATATCCGTTATTTACGAGACCATATAAAACGAGATAGTAAAATAAAAACGAAACCGTAACATGCGCAACAGCAACATTAGCTGCGGGGTGCATCTGGCGAAATTACATCAGTTGATTAGTTAAGGAGACCATATAAAACAAAATACTAAAACAAAAACGAAATCATAAGATGTGCAACAACAAAATGGATGCTCGTTATCAACAGCGGCAAGCAAGCCCACAAGTACGATTTCAGCAACGGAGGAGAACGGCGACCAGAAAACAAACCTCCATACCGTTGGGACGGAACACCGCAAACGATGAAAACAAAGACCACTCCACTGAGCTACCTATTACTCGGAAAATCTATTCGTTTTCTCTCACACTTTTAAATGTGTGATGAGGCAGTTATTACTGTCTATGGAAGAAAATCAAAAAGATGTCTCGTAAACATAAATTTGAAATTTAAAAAAACAGACGGAGACGTTTTGAAACACCTTTTTTCAAGGGAGCGGAGGGGGCCCATTTTCCTAACGCTAAACAGATGTAGTGTGCTTCAGCTTCTTTCTGTGAATGGTTGTTCTAGAATTAAACATATCAGCAATTAATGTAGAATCCTTTCGCTGACGGCATTCCGCTCCGTGATCTCCTTCCTGCTTGAACACTGGCCGATACTGTTAACATGGATCCGTTTCAGCATGGGGTCCTTCCAGATGGAGGACACTACAAAAATAAAGGCAAATGCTGAGATTTTCTAAAAACATAATATACGTTTTCTACGCAACTCATAACATGTTCTTCTTCATCCTTTTATAAAAGTTCGCAGCGAAACAGCTGGCTTAATTCCTGCATGGCGTTAAGCTCGTTTTTGTCCTCCAAGAATATTCAGACGACAAAAGGAGGCTGCCTCTGAGAAGCATGAAGAGTTCTTTTCCATCAGACGAGAAGTTTACATTCTCTCAGTCTTCCCCTCATATTCCATAAACAATCTCTTGTCCTAACAGTGACTTGTACAGCAGCACAGGAGGATTTCTCACCCAAATAGCATGTATGGATTAACGGAAAGAACTGCGTAGTTTTCAGGTGGCTGCTGATGCGTCCACTTTATAAGAATCAGTCACTGGCCTGTGACTCAAGTACTAGGCGAAAAAAAGTCATGCGAGGAGGACTCGAAAAAGCTGACACTCGTCTGCGGTGTTTTCGAAAAAGCGTTAAGGAAATGGAGCAATGCTTGCTCATTGAATCCGTCTCGTTCGACAATTTCGTTGTAGAGAGCATTTGTCGCGACCGCACTCCGTGTACGATGATCGAGCGGTAATTCGCGTTGGGTAGGCACGATTTTGGCACGAATTCGATCCAAGCGTGTTTCGATTTGCTCCGAAATGCGCTCAGCTTTACCATAGAATTCTCTTCGCAGTCGGTTGATCCGTCTTTGCTTCATCAACACCGACATCAGCGCTATACGACTTTCTTGTGCCAACCTGTCAACCTCCTGCAGGTAACCTTCAAATACTGGTATGCATGAATGCTGCATCACTGCCCTACAAATATGTCATGTGCACGAAACTACGTGATTGCAAAAATAATTATCAACGAGGTAATATCTGAAATGTTATGGTGTATTGCTAGTAAACTTTGAACGGTGATGACCGACAACAACTGCTTCGGTGAGCAATGACGCTAATGAGTTCTAACTGTGAAGTACCATGGCTACATTTGCTATAGCTACGAACAGTAAATCATAGTTAACACTTAGAGCAGTGATGTTCCTCTCGCCAGAGACCTCTTCCGAATGCTTCTCACATTTCACTGGAACATTTTCTGACGGCACGAAAGTTAAGAGGGGGGAAATTTGTCGGAGGAGTTGGTTGGGGAAGAGGCAGGGTAGGTAAGTGGGCGGAAGAACTTTGAGTGATGGGCATAGGCAGGCGAGAGCATGTTGGTTTTCTATAACAGTTTAGGAAAACAGCAGAACTAGAGACTTAGACGGAGTCATATAAATGTAGTTGACGGTGCATTTGAAACAAATTGAAAACCGCTGGTTCAAAAAATCGTCGAATTAAGAAATGGTGGCTTATGTTAACCATTGACAAAATAGTCAACAAGCAAAAGGTTTCTTCAACAATGCTTTAATGCTTTAAAAGACTATTTTTTGGTTGTTTCAAATAAATTTGGTCAAATATGCATTGATTTTATGTTTAAAATACCCTGAGGTAAACCTTCTTTGATATTCACCCAACGAATCGCCGAAACTCGGCACAGCCTCTCCCCCCTCTGAGAATGGTGAAAAAAGTGACACCTCAACACAGTGTGCCCTCCCTCCAAAACATTATGGAATATGCACTTCCTTATTAAAGAAGTCATTCAGGAAAAGCTGAAGAAATTAGCCTACTCCTCAAATCCCCTTCCCTTGAAAACAGTGAATTTTAAATCTCCTGAGGATCTTATCAGAGGTGACACGATAAGTTATCCCTCCCTTTAATAACAATTTATCGGCCTAATTAAAAAACTGGGCACTTTTCTCCAATCAGTCACGACAAAAACAACTTCAAGGGAAGATGAGGACTTCGGACAAATACAACTCAGTCACCCGCCCTCCTTTCCCCTATACTAACTATAGCTCTTTGAGGTCTTCATTATCGAAAATACAGGACATAGGCAAGTACTCACATAGAATTTACCCGAATCGGCGAGCAACTTTCTGATTTTCGAAGCGACTTCTTTCGTTTGCAGCGCACCCCCGTACCCCAAACCGATTATGTCGCCCATCAATACCTGTATACATTAAGCCAAACAAAATACATTACACCTAAAAGTGCTATATTAGAATGGCTTACGTTAGAAACAGCTTTAAAGATTCCAACCATGTACAACCTTCCTCAAAATATATATGACAGGATTGTTGTAGAAGCGAAGAAAAGTTCCCACTGCTGTCGAAAACTTGCATGTTAAAAAAATTCGAACATGAAAACTTCGCAAGCGTTTTTCAAACATCCCTTCTCCTTCCCTTCCCCCCTCCCCCACCAAATCCCTTCTCCTTCCCTTCCCCCTCCCTCACCACACTCCCTTAAGCTGAATCTGTTTCCCAAAATCTCGCTAAATGTCTCAGCTTTGTCGACTTTGCGTTATCATCAACTTTTAATTAAGAATACTTACAATGAAAGCAATGGAGTACTGAAGTCGGAGGAGCTCAAGCTCTTGCTCATTCGAAGGCAGTTGATATGAGCGGATCTTGCTGAGCAATTGGCGTACCAGGTCATACCTGTCCAAGAAGCGTCTCTTCACGATTTGCTTCATGACGAAGAAAGCGTACTCGAGGTGAATGTGCTCGCTGAGTGAGTGGTGCAGCACCTTGACCACCTCACAAAAATCATTCCTTAGCGCTATATTTAGGACCGCCTCTTCAACGCTCATCGTCCTTAAAAAAAGATCAAATCCCTTCAGGTAATCGTTGAGTTGATAGCGCATCTAATGAACGAAACAAAAGAGCTAAACAAAGACACTTCTTTGAGTGCGCAACAAAGTGCAGCATTTATAATAAGCGAGGCAACACGTTTTTCCATACAGCCAAGAATCAGCGCTTCAATGGGCACTTGCGTAGGTATCACCTCATTCACCACTGCGCTCGCGTAATGGCGCATTGCTGTGCTTACGCAATTGAGACTGGTTGTAAACTTACGGTCACCTCCGTAAACTGACCATCAAAATAAGTTTTGAAGATCATGAGTGATGAATAAATAAGCGTATGCATTCATTATAAGCAAATTTAGAAAGAGCTCCGACACTTACATATGCAGATTTCTGTCTAACACAACCGTTGCAGAACGGGTCCCATAGTTCTTTCTAATACTCACACATATCTTCACTCAACTTTTGCGGTTTGTCATATACTTTCCTGGTGCATATGAAAAAAAAAAAAAGCAAATTAGTCAATAAAGAGTTGTGTTGTGATGGCAAGCTCCTATGAGCAGAGAACTTCTGATGGGGAATTGCAACCGAAATGATGAGTAAAGCAAGGCGTTCCGTTCGGGTTCATTCCCTAAACAAAATATCGCCTACATCCTTTCGAAGCAAGCAAAGAGAAACCTCTTCATTCCAGTAATGATAATAACGCCTATGAAAGTGCGCTTCTATTGAAAATGGTATTCAGAAACACTACAAAAGGCGACTTAACTACAAGGTCCCTCACACAGAGGATGGGAAAAGACGTTTTTCGCTGGCACTTTATGCAAAATCACTTCCACTGTACTCGCCACTCTTTCGGAGTCATCAAACAAACCAACCAACCACACCAGTGGACGCATTTCAACCACCAAGTTCCCCTAAAACGTACGACAACCAACTAAACAACCGCTTGGCGGAAAATCACTGATTTTAAAAACGATAAAAACCGA
This sequence comes from Toxocara canis, assembly GCA_000803305.1. Taxonomy (NCBI): domain Eukaryota; kingdom Metazoa; phylum Nematoda; class Chromadorea; order Rhabditida; family Toxocaridae; genus Toxocara; species Toxocara canis. The sequence continues at coordinate 71,211 of JPKZ01000066.1, read as the reverse complement.
ACACAATTTGTTTTCAAAAAAAATTGAGCCGGTAGCGCTGTGCGTGGAGAATGAAATGGCGATCTGAAAATCGCTGTAGGGTCAACATCGTCACTAGAGATTTGCCTCAAAGAGCAATATATGCCGTCAAGTTTTTTCTCACCTACTGCGCATGCATGGAACGGCATGTTCGACAAGCCAAGGGAAAGGGACACAAATGCATGTTTCACACATACCCTCGCTACACTTTTCGACAAATGGCCCGTCTAAAAGCTCATTGGAAAACAGGACTCGAAAAATAAGAGGATTAAATAAGTGAATGCCCAAATACCGCCAAACCCGTGTGCTATTTTGTTCGTCCAAAAACTGTACGGCCCTACTGTTGACTCGCTTCAAAGTTCTGTTGGCTTCTGTCGACTTTCATGCTCGTCGTATTAAAATTTTTCAAATGTGCTGTTTGACAATGTTAGCAACATTACGCCAAAGTTTCAGTATATGGTCCTATAGTTCTCTTTCCGCAAAACGTTTTCACTTTAATGCATAACTTCTTTATCAATTGATTGTATAGCATTTAGCATAACGTTGAAAATAGCGAATTTGAAATCGTTCAGCTAAACGCTTTATATATTTTACAATTGAAAACATATCGAGATATGATCATAATTAGTGATTCAATGACAAATTAGTTTAGTTGAGAACCGTTAGATTGTAATGAAAACAAAAATTTGGTAAAACAAAAAGAAAATAATTTTTGGAATAGCAAGTCGTAAAAGTTACTATCCAAACTGTTCGACAATTTGGGTGCATTAATTTCTGGCGTTGATAGTCACGTAGCAAGCTTAGATTGTTTCCATTCACATAAACTGTCAATCATGTAATCACCATGTAATTACATCTGGATGCACTTCTCTCTCCTCTCTTCCCGCCTCGACTCCGCCCGCTTTCCCACCCTCCCCGCCATCTCTCCTCCCTTCCTCCTCCTTTCCTTGAAATAACTGTTGCAAGATTAGCTGCATTCATCACCTGCTTAGGTCGATAGCTTCTTCGTACATCGCATTTCGTATTCGCATAAATGCCAGTTCATCTGCGTGCGGTATCCGCCACCAAATACGCACGATGGAGACGTACCCATATGCTGACATTTGATCGCCAACGTTTTCCGAAGTTTTCTTCTCGTTTCGTTCATTAAGCGGTTTGTCGTAGGACGATTACCAATATATGTGATAGAGAAGGGCTTTCTAGTAAAGTTACGGAAATTTTTACGTCAGATTTTGTCGTTAAACTTAAAAGAGCAGAATGAGTAGTAAACGAGTCAAATTATTGCTAACAGATTTCGAAACATTAATGTACAAATCTTGAATGTTCCAACTCGGTTCAGTTCAAATCTTCCTAAAGAAAATTCATGTCGTAGTATGTCGAATAAACCGTTCAGGGCTAAAAGTTCACAGCTTTCTTGAAGCGGAAGGGGGGAGGGGGTAATGGGTGGGGTGTGGTGTGTCTTCGATGAGGGTGGGGGGAGGGCTTTGTTTATAAAGACTTCATTTGAGGCAACGGTGTAATTGAACCTCAGTTCACCGAATAGTGAAGCAAAATGAGGGGCGCTAGCGTGGCGAAGTTGAACCAAAATTGTAATTCGAACCATAAATGAGCAACGTAGTGTCAAAAGAAATCAGCGGTAAGAGGTTTGCGGTCATTTGTGGAAAGCCTACATGAGGAGTATTACTCTGGCGCATTTATATATGAGCGACCTTATATATGAGATGGTTAGGAGCACTTTTACGGGGACACAAGTAGAAAGATATGATGCGATGGTGCAACGAAAAATGTTGCGACGGTAATGCTCGTTCGCACCACGTTCCTTCAACTATAAATGCTAGTTGATAAATGTTAAATGCTGCTTTTGCATACTCCTTCCGCTCGCTATGCCTTGCTTCAGTCTTTTAGAAAAAAATTTCGCACCTTTACAGAAATCATATGAGTTTCTGTGGGAATTAAATGACTTCGATCACCAGAAAGTAAAATTCGGTCGTTGCTCTCTATCTTAGTATAGTTGTTAGCACTTATGTGCAGAAGAATCCAGTCTAGATCAACAGTTCCATCTAAGCCCGCAATAGTGCTGTGCTGTTTGCGCGCAGTAAACATACACTTGTAATTATATCATGGCACAATTTGCTGTTGTATTTTCTTTTCGAAATTTTGCCAACTAAGCGCTGCTGTAACTAACACGTAAGGCTGTGCTTCTCTTACGTATAGCAGGATGGGTGCCAAAGCTCCACTTTTTTTGGCAACAGCATTTTTGGTTGGTACACAATCCGATGATTCATCCATACTTTGCGTCATTACGCATCACAAACACGAATTGCATCGATTTGCTCGTTTAGGTGGTCGTTACAAAAATTTGACGCTTATTTGTTTCTCACGCCCCACGTATGAAGTGTCACCTATGTAAGGCCCGCAGTATAGTTTTGTCACGTTAATAGTTCGCAGCGCTCGACTAATGTGGGGTCTAAAATATGAGGGCGGTCGTTGGCTTGGCACGGGTTCGGGGGAATAGTTTCCACAGCCACCAATAAGTGGCTTCAGAATCGCCTCAAATATAGAACTATACCATTGGCAAAGCCGCCTAGGCGAGGTGATATTTACAGTGTGATGCGGGCGACTGTGCAAAAGCTTAAAAAAAGTTTTTGTATTTTTAGCTGTTGCGAGCGGCAGTAGCTCAGTGGTAGAGCCCCCGCTTCACATGGGGAGAGACCTGGGTTTGATTATCGACTGCTTCCCACCATACAACTGACAGCCCAGCTAGCGGGTGGTATTAACAACTAGCTATAACAGCCAAAGGGATTACTGTTGGTCGGCGTGCGATTGCCTCAGTAACATCGAGACATCGCACTCGGCCCGAGCGGTAAGGATAAGAACAGGAATTTTAGCTGGTGCACGCTTTGAATTAACGTAGGTGCTCTTCCGTGTGATATGGACGTTCTTTTTTGACAACAATACTGGGAAGGGGAAAATAACAACGAATGAAGCCAAAACCTTTGAGGCCGAAGGCGCCCAAAATAACTGAAAAACCTGTCTCCACAAAAGAATAAGTTGTTTGATAAGTATTCATTTTGATAAGTATCTTGTCACTGATAAGTATTTCCTAAAAGATGACTGTTTTATCGGCTCTTAAACATTATAGGCACAAATACTCTTACTGTATTACGCAGCTGCCAAACAATATTTATTAGCTATGAAATGATACATGATTGAAATATTCGACATCTGAAAACGACGAGGGCGGTCGTTTTGTCTTTGCAATTTTCCTCTCCAAATTTCCAAAAAAAGGACGCTACTGTTGGAGCTATTAGAAATTAACAATGTCTTGTTCCATTACATACTGCGATCCTTGTAAAATCTGCGGGACTCATATCATTGCCTTCCATTCCGCAACGGCACTTAGTTTACTGACCATACGAAATATAGGTATAACGACCTTTAGATGCACTACAGCGCTAACAAAGTAAAGTAGGGCTTTAATGCTTATCAGTTGCTTTGGTTTTCCACTTTTTTCATTCGATTCGGATTCTTGTGCAACACCAAATGTGTATTCGTTTTCTTCCGGTAGCGTGTCTCATTTCCGAATTATGATTACTAAAAAAGGATCTTTCTTTGCTATGATGAAATGCTCACTTCGTGTTTCAGCCTGAAAAAGTGGGGTGAGGTTCGCACAAGCCGAGGGAACGGCACGGCAATTATCGACCCTCGATCAATATTCATATTTTTTTTTACGAGATGGTGATGTTGCTAATTTTCTGATAGCGTTTCTGAAATGTTTTAGAAATGCTAAATTTCCATCAGCATTTCTGATAGGGGGCTGATCAGAACTACGCTTAACGCATACGGCGAAATGTTCATCAGGCTATCGCTCAAGGCTTCTGGCAATCGCCCACTCCTAGACCAAAAACTCACATACGCACTATTTCGCCTGTGCTATTACTTACCTACAAAACGGATTAACTGTATCAGTTTGGTTCATGACAGAATGAGAGAAGCGAGAATGGAATGGAAGGTGGAAGGGATCGCAATGTTTATAATTACACGTGCTTAATTTCGTTACGATGACCTCTCTGTTTCCTGCCGTACACTTCGCATTCAGCCTCTTAAGTTAATAATCACGTTGGAAACCAACAAAAATTTTCGAAACATCTTACCACTCCACTTTTTCTAGTTAGCAAAAATTCTTAGAATCATCAACCTCGCGCATATATGATAACGAATCTCGACAGCTTCAAAAGATGTTCGAATATGGCGGTCCATCTACGTTCACCGACGTCATTCGAGAGGGGAATCGAACAGGTGTAATTTTGGCTTGAGGTTGGAGGTACCACTCTTAGCATGAAACCAGTACTTATTCCCTGTTCTGATGGTAAGGCATCGGTGTGGAAGAGATGAATTGAATGAGTTTAGCATATGGAACCTTATTGCCAGATTTCACATCAAGCTGCCGCAGAACGTGTTCGATTTCCTCTCGTGACATCTTCTCGCCAACCGACGACAAAATACTGACAAATTCAGGTACCGTAATCCAGCCCTGGTTTTTATGATCGATACCTTTCAGGGCACGAATTATTTCTATCATTGGATCGCCCTTCCCGCTGTCCACATGAAGGATCTCCAGGAACGATGCGAAATCGACTTTCTTATCTGTAAAAGGATCATTGAGAATATTATACTACGGCAACTAACAACTGAAGCCATTGCTTGAATCTGCTGCGATATATGTGAAGGGACATGGAGGAGTCCGTTCACTTACAACGTAAGCTAAACGTGGGCTTGCATCTCATGATCAATAGCTAGTGCTCTGAAATGTAACAAAGAGCAATCAAAGAAATCAACGCAAAGGGGAGAAAAGAATCTAAAACGCACATAAATTTCATGGTTTTCTAAAGTTTTAATGGTCGAGAACAGCAAAAACTGTGCTATGGTAAACGAGATCAAACTTCTTAATCACCAATTCCAACTACTTTTCTTGCAAGTTTTCGAACATCCATAGTGTTAGACTGATGCACAGGGATGTATGATATGTGAACCACAAAAAAAACCCTAAGGTACTTCGCGGAAAACCACGGGCAATATGTGATAGTGGATAAACTTAACTTTTTATTTCTTCATGGATAATGAAGTACAACTTTTCCATGACAATTTCTAACGTCTTCTAAAAACGCGACAAGCTTTTCTTCCCAAGATTGGTTTTTCATAAAATTTAATGAAAAAAATTGGAAAACCTATGATTCCATCTGAAAGGTAAAGTCACAAATTTCTTAAAGATTGTTAAATTTCGATTATTAGTTTTTCCGAAAATTCTTTTCGGACCCAGCCTTTTTCCGTAATCTTAAAATCTTTGTTTTTTCAAACCAGTGGAAGTGGCACTTCCGTCACTTCATCAAAGCTGGCGACTTTCCTGTACCAGTTTTCGATGTAGATCAAGGGTTCTGTGCGTGTTTTTTTTATCGCCTCAGTTCCGAGAAATTTTCAGGAAAACCTTTTAAAATTCTCGTTAAAATTTTTTCTAAATGAATAAGCTGAAATGACCACCATACATGAACGACAGACCGTAAATCTTATCAGTTGTTTGGATTTTTCCGAAAACTGATTGACTACGACACATTTATGCGAGAAGTATGATGACTTAGTCGTTTTTATTCGATGTGAACTGTTTAAAGTAGTAATATTGGTACCTTTTTAGATGTGCACGATGGGGCAACTACTTTGCGAACTGTCCATAATGGAAACGGGACAGACCACCTACACAGTTGCACATACATTGTATTTGATATATGTCGCATCAGTAAGTCACTCCAGTCGACCATTAAGAACACTTTATGGCATTTAAATTGCTTTTATGATAATTGAGTTCCATAAAAGTCACCTAATTCCCATAGAAGCTCATTTATCGGCCATAAATGATACGGCATTTCTTATGAGCAACCACAGCGAGCGGAACAAGCACGCAGAACAACGTATTCGTATATGTGTCACATACAGTGATGCAACAGTTCCGAAACGTTGCCCACCGGTTATCGTGTGCGACCATTTTAAAGTTGCCCTGCACGGTCTGCATGCGTGCAGCTGTCTACGCAGACTATTCCACTTCGTGTTTAAAGGACGTCAAAAAATTTTAGCGATGCAGTCGCAGTGTCGTGCGTTTCTGAAAATGTGCCCGATTTTTTAATAGTTCGCGAAAAATTCGACTTTCCAAGATCGTTGAAAAACTTCCAGAAAATGAAATATTCGATCTGGTTCCCATTGGTAAAATACCATTTTTTTTGAAATTTTCAGCTAGATCAAATAGTTCACAAAAACGTCGTGATCCAAACCCATAAATATAGTAGCATCCATCCGCCTTCCTAGTTATTTCTAAATGAAGTTGACAATAGTTGATTACTGTGATCTTTGAAGTATCTGACTGTCTCCGGCACTGTGGGACTGTAGCCGAGACTACGCATGATATAGCGCAGTTGCGATGCGCTTTCGACGACACCTTCTTGGCAGTACAGGTAGAAGCATTGCCGATATTCTGAAAGAACGTAGTCATGGACTCCAGCATACGCTAGAGACGTGTATGCTGCAAGCAATGTACTACATTGTAAGGTATGATTTGTGATGCGATCAGTTCGAACAGCATGCACGAATCAGTGATGGGAGGAATGATCAGAGGATAGCAAGTGAACAGAGCACTCTTGAGATGGAAATGCACAGTTGACAAGTGGTTCAAACGTTACATGTTTGCTCTTGGGGTGGAAAGGCTCACTATTTCATCATTTTGATGCAAAAATTTGCTTAAAAGCAATTCAGCTGATGGCCCAATCGTGGCTTGGTCGAGTTTTAATAGCCCGTTGATTGGCTATTCACTCAACGTGGAATAATGATTATTACTACAGGAAAACAAGTGCGATTTTTTCAGATAACGTTTTTTAAAGTGAATTTGTTGTGATTACATGCACTACGTAATACACCCTCTATTACCCTCTCGTTTAGCGTATCGCGAACTTATTCATTTCAACATCGCTATTTTGGAAGCATTACAAACAACGAAGCAACATTCTTACCGTCAATCTGTTGTTGAGTGAAATACTGCGTCTGAAAAAAAACAAAAAAGAAACTTGTGTTCATTATAAGATGGTGCACCTGTATACCACTTTCGGCTTGCTTTGGCCTCATTTACTGACGCGCATAATGTATTCTTGCAGTTGATGCGACTACCTTTTCACCAAATATCATTCACAATGGATTAGTTAGTTTTAATGATTTTAAAAAAGATTGCTGTCGACTGATCCATATTTTCTCATCGAATATTCAAATTTAGTTAAATTTTAAGACATCTCAAGTAAGCTACAAAAATTTTCCTACTCGCTATGCATTTGCACAGCGATTAAAATGCCTAGTTTAATGGTGCTATATATTGTACCCTAATTTGTGCAACATATTGCGCATAGAATTTTACGAAATTTTGTGTAACTTATTGAGAATGGGTTGTATACTAAAGAATCATTGTTGCACATGCAGCAATAAAATATCATAATATTTGCTGTCGGGAAACGAAAAAAGAAAAAAACGCTATCAAAAAGCAAAATCTCAGTGTGATATTCGCATAGTAGAATAACGAACGGCACGGCACGCACGCAACATTGCATCGAACGTGTTGTGTGATGGCGTTCATTTACGCATCACACAACACGTATAAATGCATCCGGCTTCAATTGAAGCATTCTTCATTTGCTATGAATGCTGAACAAAATGTGCTCCTCCTTTTTCTCACCTACCTTCTTCACCTCTTCTCAGTTTTTCGCTTAAAATTTTTTTTGCTAATTTCACTATTGTACGACAGCGTTTTAAACAACTAATGAAATCAATTCCGATACCAAGTACACTGTGCATTTTCTGGTGACGTTTCTATTCGCATAGTTATTTTCACAGTATTTCCTTCTACAAAACACACACACACATATTCACTAATCGCATAAATAAAATCATTCAACCACTTTCATTTTAACTTACTAAACATGTTGGCAGCGTACCACTGCATTGACTGTGGTCAAACTTAGGTGTTGTAAACTATTTAGATTCCTTTTTAATTTAAAATTACTTTTAAAATAAATTACTTTGCCATGCAATGCCAATATCACAAATATGGAATGTTTGAGCCGCCCCAACTTCAGTTTAAAATAAAATTTGATTATATGTAAGGGTTGTTGAACGAGGTTCTTTTCGGTATCAGAAACCAAGCCCAGTCGTACAAAAGCAGACTGGCATTCGTTTCTGATACCAAAACGTGCCTAAGCGAACGAACGCTCCTTCTTGCGATCATTTTCAACATCAAAACAGTGTCCACAGGATAACTATCACAGGATCTGTTTGCACTTTTACCCGTACACTAAATAATACTACAGTGTCCAGTGGCAATGCATAAGACGACTGGATCAATCGTATTATCTCTCGTTTACTCTACTTGCAGAATGCAGTGCTACGCCAATGTTTATGCCAACATTCTGCGACTTTCATTTCACACCAAAATTTTGAGTAATTGAATAAATACGGCAAAATATAGTATAAGTAGAAACCATTGTCACTTTTATAAATCAACCCTCAAATCTAATCTCTACCTCTTAAACGACCTTCTGCATTAAAGGCCTTTTTTCTTCTGTATTTGCTGGCTTGACCTGCCTTAATTGATTTACAACTGTCTGTACACACTCCGAAGAAATGTATGCCAAGAGCAATATTATACACATTAGTGAAGTCTAAAAGATGAAGAGGCCAGTCATGCTGCGAGATGGAACCGGAGGATGACTGTCTCGAAGTGAGGTCTCAAGATGGATCGAAAATAGTCTCAGAGTGGTCTGAAGTCAATAAACCTAAAATTGAAGTTAATCGCAAAGGCGTTTTGGTGCTAAGGGCTACTAATCAAAATATCTGGTATCTGGTCAAAGTATTTGGCACCTAATCGAAATTTATTTCCTTCACCCATCATCATATCATCGTTAAGTATTTGATATTAAATCGAATGTTTTTGCCTGCGTTCCACCACACTTAACGATGAGAATATCGCTATCATATGTCCACTTCCGACTGTTAATAATACGCAGATGGTGATTATAATTTTACTAGTTGCTGTGAGTAAGCTGCAGCCATTACTGCTATAACCATCACGCCACCCAACCCATAGATGGACTTCTTTTTGAGAACAATGGCCGTTCTATGCATGCCATACAGCAGGAACACATTCTTAAGAAAGAGGTTGGCAATTTACTACCGTCTACTGTTTAGAAAAAACTCAAAAAACTTCAACTACACTACGGCGGGGTGGAATTGGAATGTTATAAATTTCAACTTAGCGAGCATCGAACATACATTTTTGTTGATTTGAGTTTTCCAAAACTTTGGAGCACTTCATATAGAGAAGTGAGCAGCTTGGAAAAGACATACGAACAAAGACGAAGCACCGTCAACTGTTAAACGCAATCGCATTTTTTATAATTTTAAGGACCGAGTAAGAGCAACTAATCGTTCCACAAAGTTACCTTTACTTTTATTTTTTTGAAAAAAGTTCAACTGATTTAGCGAGATTCAATATTAACCCGGTAAATTCGGCGCCAACGCCATTCCCTTGAATAAAGTTATTTTTCAGCTGTGTTCAGACTGTTTCTTGGCAACAAATATTCAGTTATTCTCCAATGAACGTTCTGCACAGTGGCCAAAATAAAACGAACAAACCATTTTCTGTTCGCATAGGAGGGCGCCGCTGTAATGCGAATGACCGCCACGAGAACGTAGAGGGCCGCGTGTCACCGAGACAGCAGATCGCGCGTCGCACTGTGCCACCCACAAAACGCTCGATCATTCGACTAGAGACACACATCACCCAATCAGTTCTGTTTGTTGCGAACCGTACGCAAACGCGGAATGACGGTCGGCTGCACACTTTTACCAATAGCCACCTTACACTTCCTTTTTAAATTCAGCATTTTACAGCAACGTTCCTTCCCCTCCTGACCTGTTCATGTATTGCAGTAGCACCACATGAATCAAATGCGCCACGTGGTTTACCAGTTACCACTGCTGTCTGCACTGAAATAACATTGCTGTTGCACCGCATTGCAATTAACTTTTTAATCAATGCTGTCGAACACTGATGTTGCGACGGATGTGCGCTTCAGATCATAGACGAGTTGAGAATGCGTAAAATGCCGACCATTCCTTTGCAGTGCGCTCTCGTCTCAAACAGTGGGTGATCCCCCGAACCGCGCGGTCCCGGCGACTATACCAGTGATGCCGATCCTTTCATGCCATTTCCGTACTAGCATTTCATGCCTACTTTCGATGTCGTTATATCGAAAACTTTCTCGTGAATAAACTCCCCTATTTTTAATATTTTTTCTTTCCTTTCATACTGCATTTTTCAATGCTTCGCAGTACTTCACCGCGTTATCATCGCATCGACGCCCACCGTATAACATAAAACGCTGGATCTGTCGACAAACAACACTTTGGTTCGAGCGGCATATTTAACAAGAAAACTGCTCAATGTCTTTATCCAGCTGTCGACGCTCTTGTTGGGCGTGCTCCACTAGGCAAACGAGATGGAATATCTCACCGTCAAGGCGGTCTCTCTCGTCCTCTTGGCTGTCGCATTTGTGTAGAATTTGCTTCAAATATTCTTATTTCAGGAGACCTCACCTCCTACCAAAAAAACCTTCCTCTGCCTTAATGTAAAATTACTGTTTACAGTAATTTTACATTAAGGCAGAGGAGTTGCTGTAGCGCATAGATAGTGTAAAATTTGGAATTTCCTATCACGATGTGGAAAAAGCAAAAAACGGAGAACTCCGGACCACGAAATAAGCACAACAAAATTCTCAGTTTTTAGATCTAAAACGATCAATTTCAACAAGTCCACCCTAGTTTTTCAGCCTTTTGCGCATGTTCTGAAGCTTCGCCTCTCTCTCTCCCCCAGGATAAAATTTGAAAATCTCCCTACTGCTTCATAAGCGCTACCGTTCAGAACATAAATTTCCTCCCCCGAAAATTCTGACTACGGTTTTGAACCACGCAAAACTTCTCAGTAAATCATCGTCGAAGCTTCTAATGAAACGAGGTATGAAATTGTCATGTTACGATATTCACAAAAAAGACAGAAAATCGGTGGGGGAAACATGACGTTACACGATAACACACACACCAACGTTGCATGTTCCTACAAAACGGTGACAGCACGGCGAATTCATTACGTTAACACACCAACTTCTGAACGTTTCAAACAAATTATACGGACGGAGAAGCGCACCAGGTGAGTTGCCAAAACGAGCGCTTACAAACTTCGCTCGATTTCAAGTGCTAGATGCACACTTTTGCATATGAAGGGTGATTATTCTTTCAATTTTATAAGCTCAATTAATGCGTATACAGCTCATTTTGCATTAACCAAGTAGTGGGCGGTCATCCAAAGCCATTACAATGCTTAAAGAGAACTGTTACATTTCTTGACGCTGTACCAGATCACCTTGAAGCGGTTGGAGGTAATAAAACTGAATACGTTATAATTTCGACGAAATCTTCACGAATGAATCATTCCCAAACGTGTTTAACAGTGTTTCATGAGAAGGCATTTTAATCAAAAATTCTGATCCGCCGCTTTCATATATGCAGGTACGAAGTACTATAACTGATGTCACACTCGAAACCAGCTGTACTAGATTCAAGATTTAAAGATTTGGGTGAGGGGGGGGGGGGGGGGGGGGGAGGCATGAGCGGTTATGCGGCAACATCACAATTCGACACAATTATATACATCACTGTATGATAAAAGACATATTTCACATGCCCACCAAGTGCTGCCTATACAGCACATTAAAGGCGTTGAATGGACGCATCTGCGTTCGAAATGTCTGCATCCGAAAGTGCTGCACGTGCCTGCAATACGGTTAACTTTTGTTGCCGACAGTATTTTGTCATATAAGTTCCCGTAGCTACATTATACTAAGCAGCCATCATATAAACTATGAATACCGTCACACGAACTATGCATACACTTCCACTGTGTGCTGGTAGCACAGTGGAAGTTCGCCTCTACTCGTTGGCCTTTTGTTGACGACGACTGTTCGAATCACAACGGGCACTGCCATGTTCGGCGAGGTAAAGGTCAGCTGGTATGAAACAAATGTGCATCGTATATGACTACTATTACAACAGCATTACTGCCTGCTGGGAAACAAACGAAATAAAGGTTATCGTCACAATTATTACACACACCACCATCACTAACTAAAGCAGACGGTGATCTCATAAATTGGGCAAACCGACTTCTACAGAAATAATGTGATAAACAAAGGCATTAGAACAGGAGCCATACACCTAGAATTAAATGCCTCCAACTTGAGACGAGACTAACTGTTCATTTTAGCGTTACTGAGTAATTAAAGATGTAATATTTCACGCAAAATAAAGATCAGTCAGTGGGTTGCTGAAAACGCTTCCCTGTTCCGACAACATTAGATCGCAAGAAAAGACTTAACACCTACTTGGGTTTCAGGGCCATCCAACTTTTTGCGCCAATCCTCTTGACCAAGGCGAGTTGTCGACTCCATATAGACTGAAAGAATTTGTTTTCGAAACTATGAAATAAGCGAGTCACAAGGCAGCAGATATTCAGAAGCGCATGCTTTCTTTTTCCTGAAGTTCAAAAAAAAAACAGCACTGCAATGAAATTGGGCAAACCGACTTCTACAGAAATAATGTGATAAACAAAGGCATTAGAACAGGAGCCATACACCTAGAATTAAATGCCTCCAACTTGAGACGAGACTAACTGTTCATTTTAGCGTTACTGAGTAATTAAAGATGTAATATTTCACGCAAAATAAAGATCAGTCAGTGGGTTGCTGAAAACGCTTCCCTGTTCCGACAACATTAGATCGCAAGAAAAGACTTAACACCTACTTGGGTTTCAGGGCCATCCAACTTTTTGCGCCAATCCTCTTGACCAAGGCGAGTTGTCGACTCCATATAGACTGAAAGAATTTGTTTTCGAAACTATGAAATAAGCGAGTCACAAGGCAGCAGATATTCAGAAGCGCATGCTTTCTTTTTCCTGAAGTTCAAAAAAAAAAACAGCACTGCAATGCAAACACTGGTTCGACTTTATGGCAACGGAAAGAGCGAGGAAAAAAGCAATGCCCAACCGCCTTTTAGATGTTGCCTTTGCGCAGACCACCATCTTTCAATCCTATTTACGCAGTTACCAATCCTCCTTCCAAGCATATGGCTTTGCTAGAACACAACCTTCTATTTTTCTTTCTCTTACCATCTACCTCCGTTCACGCTATTTTTGATGAGGCTGCGAGCAAGTTCGTTGAACTTTTTCAAAGTTATAAGCAACGGCTTGAGCACAGCGAAATTTTCACAATGGTTATGAAAGCTTTCTAAATTATATAGAAAACGCTGAAAAATTATTTCATATGGATTTAGAGACGTTTAATCTCTGCACACTGCAAACGACTCCTTGCATCCCAGAGCACAAACACTGCTGGTTGGTGCGCTTCTGCAGAATGGTCGCCACATATTCCAAACGTAAATGCCTTTTGAAATAAATCCTAACAAGTTAACCTTTTTGATTTTCAACAATGGCTGGGGAAACTTACAAATGGAATGTTGCACGTAATCCTTAGAGAGATCTTTAGCTCGTTCTTGTTGGAAAAGCGTCTCTTCAGTTAAACTGCGTCCGTGTTCCATTACATCTTTAAGCATTTCGCTCTTCTTCTTCTCCGTTTCAATTATGTTACTCATCCGAGCGCTGAAGATTTTCGTATTAAGAAATCTCTTACAAAGCAGCTCACCTAGCATTTCATTATAAAACTGCCAAATTGCGAAAAAAAACCACCACCAACAACAACAAGCTCACTAATTTTACACTACTTGCATTTAATCGCAAAGAGAGCGTATAAAATTTTAGAATCCGCTAAGAAGAAATATTGCACAGAGAGAAAATCAACAAAAAAAAAAATTAAAAATTGAAAAGCTTAAAGCAGACGATAAGTTTTTGAACGAATGAATCTTATAAAATTCAAAATATCACACGACAATCACTCATGACTTCATTTGCGGAAGGAAATTTTGAGAAAAGACACTGATCGGAAAGCGACTTCCAAGTCTAAAGAGTTAGCACTCTCTGCAAATTATTCACGGTTCTAGTTATTAAGAGCAGCAATATGCGGAAAGACTACCGTCAATGTTGGCTGCTTCCACTAGCTGTCTCTGTGTGTGCTACTAGTTACTAAGTATATCCAGCAGTATTTACAAGCATTCACGTAATTACTGCTTATTACTAATAACAGTTCCGATTTCTGCCAAACCTTAAAATTTCTCTGCGTTCGCCGAAAGTAGCTGAGAGTTTCCTATACTAATTCAAAACAAAATGAGAGTGGATATTTGTTCAAAAGAATAATCGCGTCAACAGGCAGCATTATCAATTGAGTGGGAAGAACGATAGTGAGAAGAAATTATTGGGGAAGGCTAATTTCCCACCTGACATTCCCATCTTCTTCTCCCAA
>JPKZ01000066.1:35061-48351 GCA_000803305.1 Toxocara canis | reverse complement strand
CTCTTCTCTTCAAAAAAACTTGTGGAAAAACTTCCATGTCATCACCGGAAAACAAATAATGAACAATAATGAGCTGCCGGTTGGTACGAAGCGGTCATAGCTTTCAAAGGGGCAATACATGAAGTGACAGAAGCCTGTGCTCAATATTGATGCTGCAAGTGGGGAGAAAAACGATGGAGTATTCAGGGGAGCTAATAGGAGAAGGTAACTAAACAATATCGGAGAACAACGAAAAAACGACATTCTGCGAAAAGTAACTTTGAAAGCGGGGCTAAGGAGCTAGATGGGCTTATGGATAAAACATAAAGATAGAAAAACGCGAACGGAGAGGTGCACAAGAAAACGATGAAACTGAATACAAGATGAAAGCTAGTACGTAATGAGAAGAAGAAATGAAAAGATATTTGCAACCTCAGCAAAGGACTGCTTCACAGTGAAAAAAAAACAAGCAAACGTGCAAGCGAAATTACGAAATACATCGAAAAAGCCGCCAAAGAAGAAAACAATTAATCGGCTATCGTCGGCGGGATGGATGATTGGACTGCTTTAAATTGAGCTGCTGCAGCCGATTCAGAACAGTTTTCCAAAAATGAGACCCACCAGCAGCGCAGCCAGAGCGATCATTGCCACCTGCAAAACAACTCGCGTTTGCTCGTCGTTTATAGCAGCGCCTTTCAGGAGCTTTTCAGCTCATTAATGATTATAAAGAACGTGTTAGCCCATTAGGTTACCATAACTAAACGAGTCCTCCCTATTCGTGAGGCTTTTGAGGACCCTTGATGAATTCAACAGCTCGTAGGTGATCAAAAAGAACCTATCTTTCAAGTTCAACGACTGAAAACGTACAATTTTATGCATAAAATGTTCAAATATGCATTTAGTTGTACATAATGCTTGATTCGATACTTAAAGTTACTCCTCTTCACTGTTCTTTTAACAGCAGAAGTTCCGGTTACATGCTTGACCTGGCAATACAGATAAGCTCACCAAGCTCCGCCCCTCCCACCAAAATCAAAAACGGTGAGTAGTGCTCGTCGCGAGCTGCGGCCAGATTTCGGGTGGGCGCCATAAGCCCTCAACAAAAATTTTGAAAAACAGTCTGGAAAGAAATAACAGGGGAAGAAAAATGAGAAGAAAGAAGGGAAACTGAAAAAGAGGTGGTAATTAAGACCAGAAATTTGGGGCTGGGTAAGAGTGGACAAGATTATCGATGTTTAACTGGCACGTTTAAAACCAAGTGAATGGTGAACTTTTACAGGTGCGTAAAAGCAAAATCACAGGGGCAACCTGCACAATCGCGATGCCAGTGTCCGAAGAGTGGTGATCGCCCGAGGCCGGAACCTGCGAAACCGACTCAAGCGCCGCAAGACGAGCCTGCAATCGACCTCTCTATGTTCGTCTGCGGGTAAACGAACTTAATTCTCTTCGGTACACCTACGCTAAGCACTGTAATCACAATCACAGTTGTGCCCTTCCGAATGTTAGGTACATATTTGCTGCCACTAGAAACTAATCGCTACGGTCACGAAAAATGCATCAATTCAACGTAGATAACAAACTAATGGAAATTTTATTAGTGAGCAATTCCGCGCTCACTGATCGCCTCGGAAAAAAGAGTATATCCAGAAACAACTTTCGCTGACTGGACGATATGAAGATGCTGGCAGGGCCTGGACAATAACAGCCTATAAAAAGATGTGAGGAATACAACTACATGGTACCTCACCTAGATAAAACATTGCGGTCGCAGCAGTAGACATATAAATATGCTTGATTAATGTACCATGGTCGAGCCGACATCATCCCCTAGATAACGCAAGATTTACTTCTCTCCGTAGATGATGGAATGGGATGATTTAAAATGTGCGGAAGATACCCCCTTTACCAATCTAAACAGTAAGACGAGCATCCTGGAACATTTTGATGTGCTAACTTTGAGAACGGCATTCTCCCTTTCAAGGTTCACCATTGCATCTTCGGCCTTCTGACGCTCGTCCAGTGCACGTTGTACCTCCACATCCGCGTCCTTCAAAATACTCTTATGGATCAGTAAGCGAAAAAACCCTAAGCAAAACGAGTGTGAAAGGATATCCTTCCTGGATTCGATCCTTTAAGCAATACGCGAGCTATGTCTCTCACCACCACTCTTTCCGGAGCAGTATGGGAAAGAAAATCGCAGCTCGCAGTATGATTTCTAGCTAAGGTCGCAGCTGGCTCGTAACAATAGAAAAAAGTGTGGAAAGATAGAAACAGAAAAGCAAAAAAGGCAAAAAGTCAAAAGAAAAAGAAAAATGAGATAGGAAAACCATAGCTGAAAGTTGTGAGCACAACCAAGTCTCAAAACTGAGCGTTGAAAAGCTCAAATGCTCCCCATACGCGACTTTTCTGCCTGCTCTTAACACTTTAAAAAAGTTCAGCAAAAAGAATGGAAAATGCCGAGAACTAATGCTCCACTACCTGTACACAACAAGTTCAGTTTGCTTTCGAATTTGTTTAGAAAAGATACAACAAAACAAGGAAGGTTTTCTTCCATGCCCGAAGCGGTTCAGGTATGGTTTAAAATTTTTTTGCACCTAAAGGCAGTTAGTGCTTTTTGTGCACGAAAAGAATTCGGCAGTGGACGAGATACCGATGTGTGGTCAGATGGAGTGGCTCTGACGTCAGGAAGTGGTGTTGTGTGCTCTTTTGGCTGTTGACTGTCGGTCGGCTGCTCGAAAACAACTCGAAGCTTCGAGTCCATCAGCTCCGAAGGTGGCAACTTCTTCCAAATAGTATCTACAACCATCGAGATTTACAACTTCGTTAACATCGAGCAAATTAATCTGCGAAAATGAACGGTTTGTTTGCGCTTCGTTTGAAGAAATGCGAATAGACTGAAAATAACACTCAATCCATTTGAGAACCACTACTGCTTTCAGTGACTGAGTACCAGTTCACGGTCGACTGATATGATCCTAGCAATACAGCACCGTAGCGGCCTCAAGTACATCAGATCATGCTACAGACGAACTTCCCCAATCACGCATAGGCAATACGTCACCCAACCCAAAGCTCTGCGAGATAAATCCGTAATACGCAGCCCCTCCAAGGAAAGCGATTACATGCAAAAGCATACGAATGTTATAACATTAGCATGAAATGCTGCCATGAAACTCTATTGGCTATGTTAACTGCTCAGCCTTACACACTGTATACCATCTGGGTCAGCACGCGGATTTTAAATTAAAAAATCACAAGAGGTGGACCCTTGTTCTTTAAGAAACAGATTTTTGAGATACATCCTCTACAACACGCTCCTACAATAGGGCTCGCTCTGAAATGCCCAAATATACGTCTGTGTTCTCTGCACGACCAGCCATTCCCCGGTTTAAATGTACAGCATGCAAAATCGGAAAATCTTGATGGGAGGGCAGGGGATGGTGGATGCTGACAATATGTGTCTGCAGCCTTGATCGAATCTATCGCACCGCAGCGCTACTATTTGTGCATTCCTCACGTGCTCATTTTCTCTAATCAACATTCCAATAATGGCTGTTTTACTCAACTCAAAATAGCTCACCCTTACGTCCCTGAATAATACAAAATGCCTACTGTTATCACATTTCCGCAATCCGCTCTCTTATACAACGCGTCATCCATCATTCGTCAAAAAAGAAGAGAGGAGAGGAGTGGGGAGAGTCTAAGCAGCGATTTTTGGCAAAACCTCGTACAAAACGTGCTAAAAACTACTTTTGGAAAAAGTCTTATGAGAAAAAGCAACAAGAGACAAAAAGCCAAGAACGAAGACGCCCTGCATAATACTTTAGCGCTTATATATAAATGAGATTGAGCACCCGGTTTTTCCGTTCGTTCCATTTCTTTTTTGTCAGGGAATGTCTGAAGTTTGCTCGTATACAGGTCGAGTAGAGGGACAGTCGCTAAAGAGTCCAAGGAACCCTCGCAAAACTGTCTGCAACTTGCAAACGAAGAACGAAGTGGCGCAAGCTCGTTCGCAAATTACAACAAGATAGCAGCTTAGATAGGATTTGCCTCGCGAAAGCTGTTTCAAACCTATAGGTCCCGCACAGACGGTCAAACTACTAAGGGGTAGCAGAAATTGTTCTATCATTCACACTACTTATGCTATCGAGAAAAAAAATCAGCAAAACGGTCAAGGTGAGGAGAATGGTAGAAAGATGCTGCAGAAATTAAAAGCAAAAAAATTTCTGAAGATTCTATTCCCAGCGCTCGCCTTATTGCAAAATACCAGCCCGCTTCGCTCGTTCCAAAAAACTTTCGACTCTCATAAAACTCTTATAACTTCTGACGTCACAGTTCACTCCGCACGCCTTATAAAAGATTGCTGCCGCTCAGCACATCTGCTGAAAATTTCTAGCCCGCTTTGCTAGCCCCAGTTTGAAAATTTCTCGACCCGGTCCGCATGCCTAGTGCTTTTTTTCTCTTCGTTTCTGAATCACTAGTAAATTATAGCCCAATGCAGCAAGTAATGAATAAAAGGCGCTACCAAAACAGTTTCAGTGCCAGCTAAAAGTAAATATGGTAACAAGTGAAATATGAGGAAGTACCACTTCATATGAGACGGCTGCGAGTTATAAAGGTTTATTCTTAGTTCGGTCTGTGCGTGAATTTACAGCCTGTGAATATCTTGAAATGCATATAGTTCAATATCCACAACACTTAACTGGCTTGTAAAATTTTATCCTCTGAGGTCAAATCGTTCAGAATTTATCAGTCCATAATACAAACTAACCTGCATAGTAGTAAATCTTTCGGGAAACTTTGCGCTTTTGTCTATAGTTAGGGAAGAAGGAAGCGGTGGAAGAGGGAGACACTGTCTAGATATAGCGCGCGTATCACCCACCGATTCAACGATTCCACATAACAAAAAAATCAGAAACCTTGAATATCCAGCCGATTATACCTGCCAACGTCATACATTTCAAAAGAAGTTTTATCATTTCAAAAGCGCAAGAGGATAAGATGCTCGTACAGTCCATAAAGCGCGCCCGCCCTAGCAAGAGTCACCTATATTTTCAATTAGGGCTCTTCTTTTAAACCACAAAAGCTTTGTGCGGGCATAATCAACATCGGCAACGAACTATAATGAGGGTTAAACAAAGTTAATTTAATGATGAAAACCTAACCAAGAGACATTTCACCGGGAGGAGCAAAAGCACTTTGCACCATAAATTTATGTTTGGCTGGTTCGGTTTCGTTGCTGCTCGTAGAGTCGAACGGTTGTAGCATAACTGCCACTGAACTCGTGGCACCCGGATTTATCACACCTGAGTTTGGACGCACGCAGTACTGCTTGGGTGCTGTGGTCTTCACCTTCAATGCAACTATCTTGAATACTACTACATACTGCTCAGCGTTCATGGATATAAAACTATTACTAGCAGAAAAAAAAGACTATTACAGCATCACCAAACCGAATGCGGCTTGATAATCGACTGAAAATTTCAAAAAAAAAAGCAGCATTAGCTTGCTTCTAAAACTGGTAACAAATAATATGATCATTAAATTTACACATCGGTTACTTGCCTTATTCTCCTAACTGGGCAGTCACTCCGAAATCTGAGGATTTTTGAGAGGATGACGCGCATCCACTCGGCTAACAAGCACTGGAAGGAAGTTTTGGGTCTTTTCGGCATCCTTCGCGATTACGGATCCCTAAAAACGGGTTCTTTGAGAGCTGCTTCCATAACTGATAGACTATGAGATCTATACATATGTATATGTAGATATATATATATATATGTATATGTACATGTTTGTACATTATATATATATGCATATATATATATATATATATATATATATGTATATATATAGAGAGAGAGAGAGAGGGAGAGAGAGAGAGGATGTAGTTATAGATATACATATACCTTGAAGCAAACTTGGCGATCTGTCGGATTTCGCAGATTCAGTTGGCAGGTAACCACGTCCGTGAATGGACCTGAAAACAGTTGCTGGAGAAAGTGTGAAATGATGAACAATCGTCGTTCATTCCAGACACTCATATCTCATGCCTCAACAAGCATACTTCAACAGCCAAATACACCGACGGTGGACTGGAAAGTAAACATATTTCGTTTCATTCACTTCAAAATACCACAACAATCGATGGCTGCAGCTTAAATACGAATCTTCAAAAATACTAAATAAATGCCAAAGCATGCAAATGGAACGAGTCTTTGGTGTGTGGACTTCGTAAAACGATTTCATTTGGCTGGTGAAAAGTTTTTCGAAGGTATCTCGCATATTCCCTCCCTACCTGCGATTCCCACACCCAATGGTGTGGAAGAGATACTCAATTCGTAAATGAGGCTATAGTGACGAATAATTGACTTAACACTCCCCACTTCCAAATTGCTCACATGCACCCTTCCATTAGAAGCTAATAAAAGGCGAGGAATAGCAGGGACCCGCAGTTCCGGCTGTATGCCCATGCCAATCTCCCCTCCCTCTCCCCCTCCCATACATCGAATTAGGTTAACCGGAGTTGGGAAAACCTCTGAGACGTTAGGCGAAGAGCTGTAACACTGCGAAAGGATTACGGCCCTTTTTGTAATTACTCCTCCGAAAACTCAAAGGCTGATCCTACAAAAATTTAAAATTGAAAAGAACAATTTTCATGTACAAAATAAAAATAATGGGCCCTTGGATAAAATGTAAGTAAAGCTGACATACCAGGAACAGATGCGAGGAGTTGAACAACCCAAGCTTTCTTCCTGTGGAAAAAAAATTTAAGACTGCTAGTGAAAAAAAAAACCGGTGCAGAGTAAAAACCGCAAGCGTGCGAGGAAAGCAATGCCGCATTGCTAGGATATATGGATGGCATGAGCTGTTGCTACAGGAGACGAGGTGAGAGAAAAACAGCCTATACGGCCAGAAAAACAAAAAGAACCAACAGTTACAACAGCACGGCTGTCACATAGCAGAGCGGCTAGCCACCGCGGCTGCAAGCAAAATAAACCGCCATTGTTCGCTGGGTGATTACAAAAAAAAAAACACAAAACACCCTCAGCGACTTCTGCACCCCATCTTCACTCCGAGGATATTCCGCCCATGAGGAATTTTCTGGAATGCTCGTAACAAACTGGATATAATGCAAATCGCACATAACAGAGCAACATGGTAAACGAAACCTCTGAAGACGAGTTCATTGGCAGGTTCGATACAGAGCACCTGCGCGTTTTTCGACATCTTGACACGCTAAAGTCTCGGCAAAGAAAGCAGTGTTCGTTGACCCTCCTCCTGCTACCCTGCAAGTTCGCTTAAGTCACACTAAATATCCCCGTAGATATGCGGGAGAGAACAAACGAATTAACTGCCGATGGAAAACGTTCAAAAGCTACAGTAGTCACAAAGAGAGCTGAAAGAATATCGAACTTATAACGGCGTAAATCAGGAGGCTGCACAAATTGGCTCCGGTTGCGCATTCCGTCAATTCTGTCACAGAGCTACAAGCCGACATGAAACTCCAAGAAGACACCATCGCACAGACCGCACGTTTAGCTGCACTACGCTTTTGGAAAAGAAAAAAAATTAGGAAAAGATTCGGTTCTCGGTTGAAACTGGTCAGTGAGCCTGCTGCGACTACAAACAGATTGAATTCAGGCCCAATAATTCAGGTCTACGAAAGGCTGAAAAATTACTTTTCGCTGCCAACGGCTCCGAGCCGGGCGAACTGGGTGGAAAAAAATGCTCGTCTCTCTTAAATTACTCAGAATTTTCATAACACTTTTCAACTGATCAGTGATGCAAAATCAGTATCATTCCTGTCATCGCGAAGTGCTTCAATGTTCCTATCACTGGCATTTACATGCGCAAATCCATAACGGCGTCTGGTAACACGCAATATTAATCAGCGCACTGGCCGCTTAACGCTGCACGAATCTCTCTATACCCGATCAAACATTACACATCTTCACAACGGCGTAACGGCACATCAACGCATTCACGACTGCCCTATAGAAAAGAAGCCTTCTACCTACAAAGTGACCTTCTTTTATGGGATGAACGAAGCAGTTAATGGCGAACAAAAAAGAACGCATAAAGATTTCTTAAAATTATCAGTAATGAGACACGACGACGAAAAGAAAGAGCATCACTTAAAAGGCGGGTATCGGTAAATAAAGAAACAACAAGTTGACGTCTGTATGCCATCAAATATCAATCAAGCTCAAGTTCATCATAACCCACTACGTAAGAACTACTAGAAACTAAGCACCCCAGCTCCAATGACATTTCAAAATGCGTACGCTGAAACGTGCTTAAGCATCGTTAATTTCGTGACGAAAAAAATACGATCGTTAGCACCCTCCTCGGCGGTTCGGAGCTCTCATCGGACTGAAACAACGGGACTGCATGTACAGTAAACAACCAGAAAAGTTCACGCTGGTGTATCCGCTTGAGACGTGCGCAATATGAACCAGCCAGTTGGCACCTAAGAGGTAGAATTGATCAGGGGGATTGTAGCGAGAGTGAGAGTGCAAGAATCAGAGGCGTATGCAGAGAAGTGGCGAGTGGTTGGGCATCTTTGTGCACATCGTGTGCAAGCACATCTATTCCGACGAAACACCCTACAGTTGCTGCCACCCTACCAAGCCACACACCATCCCGCTCACTTCTGAAAAATTCGTGCATTCGCCGATACCATAAATGATGCCCTGCTGAACGACACGACCGTTGCCTGTTGTAGCAAAAAATTCAGAATGCGACTAGACATTTAAAGAGTTCTGATGCGTGCGGTGTAGTTGGGACTGGTTCGACGCTGAAAGAGTGTGCATAGATCGAGGCATTTTTGAAGTTGAAATGTAAGGATGGGGATTTGAAATTGTCTCGAACATTTTTATCGCAATCCTTCAACTACGAAAATGGTCGCCTGTAAACAGCGGTGTGCTGCAAGAGTGCTAGGAATTAAAGAATGTGATCGTGAGTCGCTGTTACGTAGAGAAAGTGAGGGTGGATGTAACGACAAACATCCTCGTCATTTGTTGGCCAACTTTCCTGGCCACTTCTTTGCAAATTACTCATTTTCACGCGTTGCAATGCACCTGGACATGCGTGAACACGCTGCATGGCGTGCCGATTTTTTTCATCCGTACGCCGCTTTGTCCCCAGTATATTAAGAAATCACTCCCCTACTAAATATCAAGAAGGTCCAAAACCCTTGTTCGAAAAGGCACACCAGCATCTTTCAATATCCAAGGTGCACTGCACAGTAATTATCGTTCTACACACACATCGCCTCTGACCCCGTCGTGGGTGAAAAAGTCATACGACCATGTGAGGCTCATTAAGCCTAATCGCCTCGCACTGTAAGCTTCGGCCGGCGCAGTTCGACGGCGGAAAGTAATTAACTTTAAGCTTATTGGGATTCCCATAAAGGAGGTTTTGCACCTGTTTCTTTATCAGACTAGCACTTTTTTTCCACATAACAGGTGTAGCAATTATAATCGCCAGAGGATGCGTACTCGTTCGATAGTTGTGAAACTAGTTAATTTCTTGCTTTCTTCAAAAAGAAATGAGTATTTTAATTTCTTTTAATGCGATTGAGCGCCATCGTAATGTGATTGAAGGTCCGTCAAAATACTGCACAAGGACGATATTGCTTTACTTGAGTTGCTTTAATTTTAAGCAAAAGTTTTTATAGTGTGGGAGATTTTTTTTAAAAATTTATGCTTGTCATCGTTTAATGTATGCCATTCTCACGTCTGCATATTTAGGGTTTCCTCTGTATTTCACATAGTTAATTTTACTGTCTAGTTTTTTAGTTTAGGTTTTGCTGGCTTCCAAGGTTGGCCGTTATTCTAGTTTAGTCGCTGTCTATCGAGATCTCATCTGCTCTTGTTTTCAGCATCAAGAGAAAATGCCAAGTCGAGGTATTGGTGTGACTGGAAATGGGAGTGGGGCGCCTTCATCGACAAATGGTACAACGGCTGGTCACAGGACTGTTAGCGACATGGAGGAGAAGAACGGTACTCCATTCCGGCTGTCGAAAACAGAGCTGCGCAAGGTGAGCTGTCTGTAGAAACCAACGATGTAAGAAGGTAACTTTCAAACGGAACGCAAATATTGCCTTTTAAGCAGTTAGAATAACGAACAGCTGGAAGGACTCCGCTTAACTCGTCTTCCTGCTCTTATGGGTAAAATACACCAATAATTGGCCATTACCGCAAAGTGACTTCACATTCTAATATTTGAGCACGAACTGTGAACTACCATTACTTCTCTTAGGATGATTGCCACTTAACCCTTGAATTAGTTTTTTTTTTTTTCTGTTCAACAGCTGCTGTTCATCAAAAGCCAGTTCCCCAATGTGACAATCTATATACGATGAGCCCAAGGTCTTAATACGTCTATGGTCTGGTTTATCAGGTTTGACGCCAAAGAGAGCCACTGGAGCACTGGAGTGCTCAAGAGCTCTGAAACAAAGTTGTGTTAGCTTTTTTTGGCGCATCCCGAGTGAGCATTGGCATTCTGTGTTCGGGCTGTTTGAATTCCACCACAAAGCATTTCCTCTCATCTCTCTCCTACCCATCTCTTGCAGTGCTGTGTCGACGCTTAGGCTTTCTTATCGTGCACTTACCTACCTTACCGCTTGCCTGATACAGTCGGAGGGACTACAAGTTTTGCTAAACGTTTAGAATTATGTGTAAAAAATATAGCCCCTGCACGAACTTTTGTTTTTACGGGCAAGCTCGGCGTGCGGACAAGTGATAGGGATGCTCTAGTAGGGGTGCTAGAAGCATAAGGCGGAATGTTTCGCTTCGCAGATTATTCAGCCTCGTCATTCTTAGCACAGCCTGCTACATATCCGTAATCTAACTTGTATTCAAAGCGGGGCAGGGACCGAGCGACTTTGACTTTTGGCTAGTCTCACTCAGGCAAAAATAAGTACAACACGTGTCAGGAAAATTGTATTACGAAGATGCAGTACGGTAGCTCATGATTTCTGTTCAGGTCTCACCACGTGATAAGTCCGAGATCGAAGTGATCCGAAATCTGTTTACAAATATTTCGGCTCACCATCACCCCTATCACCTCTAAAGGCTTTCCTCCCGACGTTGCTCTCCAGTCTCGCAGATCCACCCATTCATCTCTCAAGCATACCGCAACTATCGCTGGCCAAACATTTTCACCATCGGATCTGTCCACCGTGTCTTTGCTCATTTCCAGTCGAGAAGTATTCAAGTGGTGAGCCTCGTGGTCTTCTTGTCGTCAGCCATGCGCATGAAGTGCCGTGCCGATTCATAATTGCGATTGCAGAGTTCCTGAATCACGTCAGCAACGTCGGACCTTTTCGAAAGTGATATGATCACGAGGGAAAGCTTACCCTTCTGCATTCCTTTGCCTTTCAGTTTTTGTTATCGACCACACTTCTGCATTCCTTTGCCAATCAGTTTTTGTTATCGGCCACACTACGTTCCATATATCATGGCATGTAGGACTTTGGAACAACTCGCCGTTCGTTTCAGCTGGTAGGCTGTCGTTTATCCTATTGAAACCAGACCGTATTGCTCTTATGTAGTTTCCGACTTCTTCAGTGTCATGGTCGCAGTGGCTTATAGTTAGTGCATGACAAAAGTGATTCCACGTCCACTTCGTTTCGGACAGATCCATTTCGAGTCCGACTTTCATGGACTATCTTTGGAGCCACACCACCAGTTTGTGCTGCAGTTCTGGCAAAGGCAATGCAGTCGTCTGCAAAGAATTGATGAACCAGTTGTTCGCCGTCGATAGAGATGCGTCCTTACCCTTCGACTGTGTTCATGAGGACCGTATAGGGTTATTGCGAAAAGCTTCAGTGAGATGGCACCTCCTTTGCGTACTCATTTGCGAATATTGTTATAGCAAGCGTCGTTAAGAATTTTGATTTTTCCGCTGCAGTTGGTTTTCAACCCTTGCAGCAGGTCAACATTTTAGGTTGATGCAGGCTCTGTTTTAGTGCGCATTTATCTCCACCAAATTGAATGCTTTCTTGTAATCGACAAGGGCGAGACGGAGTAAACGCTTGTACATTTGAGAGCAGCTTGATTGGTCGGTGGCTTTTGTGATCTTCAGAATTGTCCTTCATTATTAGCGGAACTGAATTTGATGCCTTCTTTGCAGCAGAGATTCCTTTTTTTCGCCGGTGTCTGCTAAAACAAGGCGGACTCTAGCACCTCGTAAAGCTCCGTTCCCCAGCTTTCAAGTGTCCTTGGAAAATTTTTTCGCCATGTCATGGGCACTTTCTCACCTTCAGTCGTATGACTGATGATTCCATTTCGTCTCACGTGATCTCTGATATGGCCTTTCTGTTATTTGGGTTCGCATAACGGCAGTTTGAAAGAGCACAGTTCATTGGAAAACCTGTCGCAGATTTCGTCCATGCGTGAGCGATCTGTGTACTGGTGCCTGTTGCTTCCTTAAGTGCCGCCATTGACGCCTCCTTCCGCTCTGTTTGTGCTCGCCTTCTTTGCCGCTGCCTGTCTAAGCTTTCTTTATCTGGAGCCATCATAATTCTCTTTTATTTTCACCCGGATATCTGTATTCATCTCGTTATACTCGCCATTATCAGCCTTGCCTTTTACTTTCATACGCGCCCTTCCCGTCATCAGTTTTACTATTTGTGATGTAATCAGCCGATAATTCCTTGTCGCCGCAGTTTCGCATCCCGTTTCAAGAGTACTTTCTGCCATCTTACGATATGGCTTTCCTCCGCGATACTAACTCAGATCGTTGAGTGCAGAGGCCGATGATCTGAGCCGTCGTTATTGTGCTGTCGCATAAAACTGATACGTCCGTAAATATTGCGGTAGCAGTCAGTAAACAGTCGACTCGTTCAGTCTTCTTCCTTTTGGTCTTTTCCACGTCCGTTGTCGCTTCGCACTGTTCGGGTGTAGCGGTTTCACAATGAGTAAACGATGTTACCTTGCCAATGCGACCTTGCGTATACATCGCTCGTTCCTTAATTCTATGCCGAAATGACCGATGGAGCGATCGTTATGTTCTACAAACGAGCCGATTATTGCGTTGAAATCCCCTGGACTACAGTGTAGGTCGACTTCACGCTCAAAGCTACCTCGAGATCGTTGTAGAAACTTTAATGCTTCGTCTTCAGCCTGTTAGGCGGATGCATACGCTTGTAGGCGACCGCTGCTTTTGCAGCCACACATGGCCACTTCTGAGACGGCCACACATGCTGAGAATACTCTGAATCTTTTTATAAGCGGTATGGCGCTTGGTTTCACATTAACCGAACTGCTTCTGTCCTTGCTTTATTGTCCAAAGTCTTCCCTC
>JPKZ01000066.1:0-21568 GCA_000803305.1 Toxocara canis | reverse complement strand
CGGGGGGGGGGGGGGGGGGGGAGTGCCAAAGGTCCTCGCTGGTAGAAAAGGGAGAGTGGAAGAGAATTGTCTGCATATCTTTTCGTCCGGAAAAAAAAGGAAGAAGAGACTCGTGCCTAAGGTCGGCAGCTTAACAAAAAAATAAAATACGAGTTCCTGACCGCACCGAGAATGACGCTGTGCTGCCTTCGTGCAGTCACATCGCTGGAGACAGAACACGCTGTGCTTCCCTAAATTTAACAGAAAGAAGTTTTGGGTCTTCTAATATCATAATCAAATAAATGTCCGCTTTAGTACGCAGAATTGACCGCAGTTTAAATCAGGCGAAAGACGTTTGATAGTCAGGTACACGGTATTTCAGTCACACTGATTCACTATTGCATTCTCCTGCCTGCTTCATTTGCTCATTTCTGTTCGTTATTTTGTTTATTATATATTTTATACTTAACGTTACGTTCAGTATGCTGTTTTATGGCTTTTATCAGCTGTTTGTCTTTCAGCGGGACTGCTTCATTAAGTGCTTCATGTAATAATTATCTGAAATGACCAAAACTCCTGATAGCGGCCCGAATTATGAGTTTCAGCAGCTTGATCATAACACATTCACATCTGCTTGCGACTAGCGAAGAACAAAAACCGCCCAGGAACTCATGCTTTTTTGGGTGGCACGTAGACAGTGGAGGAGAGAGCAGTGAATGACTCAAATGGAATATGTAGAGTTCGAGTAACGTAGGGGCATGTGTGAGTGGTGTAACCTTTTTAGTAATAAAGAAAAGCACAGTGTACATTTTAACAAAGTGGGCGAATTAAGATTAATGGAAATAGCGGTTGCATAGATTCGAGAAAAAAAATATGGATTTTTTTTGTTTTAACTCGTGACTGAAGCGTTTTATGCATCGAGCGAAGAGCATGGCAAGTCTCGGTCGAATGTTCATTGTCAGTGTGATATGTTCGTTCAGGATGTTGTCCTCTTTCTTGGTTGTTACTGAAAGATATTGTAGGGTACAGTTTTTTTTGCGGTATTGTCATGTGAAGTATTTGCGACTGTAACTGTTTATGTGAGGCTTGAATGGGCTTCAATTAGGATGTTTTTAGAGTGGTTGATGGTATATGTTCCTCAGCTTTTAATAACTCCTTTCGAATATTTCTGCTAAATCAATCTCATTTCGGCCTTTCTTGATTCTGTGTCATCTGTTTCTGTTGTTGTACCGCAAAACAATGATAAGTGCAGAGAGGAAATATCGGGAAAGGCTTTTCACTTAAAAAAAAAAAAGAGATTGTTTACTTGTTTCACCCGATTTTTAAGCGGAGGGTTGCTTAGATTTCTTTTTTTTTTTCGCCCGAAGGCATATGCGCTCTTGTGGAGCGGAGGTTTTCTGTGTTCAAGTTCAATCGCTGTAAGCGCTATGTAAATTTCCTTTCGTTTCATCGACCGTTACTTATTTCAGTGGAATTTATGCTTACGAAACTTTTGCAATCCATTTGAAAGAAACACTATACCTACTTTCGACTCTTTAGTGGGACGGTTTTCTAAACTTATGTTGCTTTCTAAGCTAGTTAAACTGTTCGTTCTAAGCAGCAGAAACTGAGGAGGGAGGATAAGCTTTATTTTAAAAAAAAAATTTGATAGGCAAGAAGCTATTTAATGTTTTTTGTGAAAAAAAGATTTTTCCAAATTTTGGTCTCCTACATATAAGTATTTTGTAAACAGCTTGCGATGATGTACATCATTGCATTGCTAGCAAATGCCGTTTTTTTGTGAGGTGGACGCTGAGATAGAAAAAGTCAGCGGACGGAAGTATTGAAATGAAATCCATTTGCGTGAAGACCTCCTAAAGTTTCACATGTGGTCGTCGGCACTACCTCATATTTTCATGTCGTTGTGTTTTATATAACGCTTTTTGCCTGTAATAATTATAAATGATGAGTCAACAATCAAAAGAGTGGTCAGGTCGCATTCAGTGGTCGTTTTATTCCAGTTTGGTTACTTTAATACGTTGCTTTCCGTTTAGGAAGGAATGATCCAATTTGCAGCTAGATGATGAAAGTGTTATGGTTTCACTGTATTGTTTAGGCGCCCTATATCTTCATTGCATATTATATATGGAGCTTAATGAATCCTATTTTTTGTGAGAGAAGGAGAGATTTATTCGCCACATGAACTACGTAGCCCTCGTAAGGATGCTTGAAGAAATAAAAAACAAAATGAAAACTAGTGGATGAAAAGTTATCGGAAATCACCGTCGAGCGTAAAATTCGGTTGAACTGTTGCTGTAGTGGAAAAGATACAATGGCAAGGTGTTCAAAGTACTTGAGAGCGGGACATAAGCGCAGGTAATGAATTTGTGGAATAGGTGTTGTAACTGTTTCTTTAGGATGATAGTTCCATCTTTCGATTACCGTATTGGAAAAATGCGTTCGTATTTCACAGCTAATTTTTTCGACTGCTTAGTTCTAGGACCCGTCAGTTTTCGTTAAAGAATCAGTGGGAGCGAACACTGTAAACTGCTGAAAACTTAATCTCATATTATTAGCTCGTGTGGTTCGACTAAAGGAGCCAGTTGCTCCTAAATTCAAGACTACCACAATTTAGGGTAGATAAACGTCATTGGTCGGGAAAATATAAAGAATAGAGCACAGAAATTTCTGTAATAGGTCACCTCAAAACCTAGAGTTTTTAATGGTTCGAGGGTGGTAGGCTGTCGAGCTACAGTCCAATAATTTGTCTTAGAACAGAGACGGGAACGGAAATTAAGATGAGAGCTGGATTCTGAAACCTCGATCTTTCGCATATCTGTGGGGAGTTGTGGAAGATGTGGTGCTGCCGCAGGCTTCCACAGTTCTATTTGTGCTTTAAAAACAATCATAGTTTTTCGTTGCCTTCATTCCTGATGGCTCGGGTGGAGAGGATTGTTGGCCTGGATGGCCCAGAGGAGGCAGTCAAACAAGTTCGGGCTTAATAAGAAAACGAAGCCTTTTAATGCAAAATTGAGTAATATGTTCTTGATTTTACTGGCAAATGTAAACGTCATGGGTTTTTTAATGAAAGAAAAGAAAAACGCATTCGGGAGCAGTGGGGCAAACTTAGCAGCTGATCCTTTTTTTCGTTTTGCTTGCCCACCGTAACAAACAGGTGGTGGGACCCAAGTGCAAGGAAGATGGAGGCGTTTTGGTCACGTTCCATTTGATAAATAGTTTATCACCGCTGCATGAGTGCGTTCATGCATTGGTTCATTGGAGATGATTCGAGACAGAGCTGATTGGGCATTGGAATAGACCCGTTTGAGTCAACATGTTTCTGAACTCGTTCAATACATTTTGTTGAGTTGCCAATTAATTTGAATTTATCCAGCCGCAAAATACATTTCAAGATTCAAAAACAGCTTGGTTCGGGCACTTGTATTTCAATGCTAATTTAGCCATAATAAGGTCGATTCACGTCCAATAAATACAAAAGCCTTCTCTGGAGCACTTGTGCGCTCTGGTATAGCTGTTTTTCAAATGTGCTTTGTCGAGCCTTTTAAGGGTCAGATATGCGCGTTGTTTAATTGTTTTGCGTAGGCATATGCAAGCGCTATGTGATCGCTTACAAGATGAAGTGGAAGGTGTTCAACCGTGGCTCATTCCCATGAGTTTGTTAGCAACAAAGCAATGAGAAATGAATACTCCTACGATCTTAGTAGGTTCAGTTAATGGTGATGTTCCGAGTGATTATGCAAATGTTATCCTTAAGAGCTTTTCGTAATTAGTGAAATAAGGTTGTACGTTAGTGTTACTCAGTGAACATGTGTATAGCTCGATCTCTTATTCTGTTTTTGTAATAGACTGTGAATATAACGCCGGCAATTTCATTTACTGAAATTGCCGGCGTTACAGCAGTGCAGCATTATTGAAACGAGATTTGCATCTGCTAGAACGTTGAGACAACACTGAGACAGTAAACGTTTGCAGGCGTTCTTTGATGAGTCGCGCGTAAAGCGAAGGGTTAGAATTTTTTTAACGGCAAAAAGTCCACATTTTTCAAGCCAGAACTGTATGGGAATTAATTCTAATTTAATTTGGTGAAAAAGCTCAATTTACGCTTTCTGGAAGTGGCAGTTTTTAACCCTTTGAGAGCCTTATGCATTGACTTTTGATCGAATCATTGCTGTTATTTCATTCATCCTCACCGCCCTCATCCCTCCCCCCCCGTCGACGCCGCCGCCGCCACATTTGCAGATGCTAGATGCGCTCTCGCATGCAACCAAACTTAAACCAGTCTCTCGTTGAGAGGTACGTGCTTCAAAGTACTTTTTTTGCGGGTCCTTATAGATGCTCTATCCACCAACAGTTACCGATGACATCGAATTTGACGGCGAATCGTCCTCATCTGATGAAGAAATAGATGAGGTTGAATTTTCCTTATTGTTGTTCTGTTTCATGAGTGTTCTTTTCATGCAATCTTCTATTGACTAAAAAGCTTTTTTTTGTCGAGAAGAGTGAAAGAACAAAGCCGTCAAGGCGATCAATTAGTGATTTAAATTTTTTAATGATATCTATAAATCGTAATCGCATATGTGAAAGCCCACTTTTTATAACAATGAAAATATGTAATTCGCATCTTACCGGAACTCGAAATGAGTTTTGGTGGAATGAAGAACAGTTTGGCAGTAAACTAAGGCATTTTATAGGCAATTTTGAGGAAGTTATCTAAACTTTACGCCTGTTTTCACTGCACGCTTTCAGATATTTTTAAAACATGTATGAGGCCAATATTCTCTATCAAGTTTGTTTTCGAAAAACTGACTGTTTAATTAACTCCAGTTTACGGTTTTTTTTTGGCATCGATGATGATTGTCGGTGTTGTCAGTTGCCAAACATTGTATTGACGCACATATAGAAGCGCTACCCATAGAACGCCTATGAAGTTAAAACTGGAAAACTGGTAATGGTAATCGATGAAATTTTCCTTGTTAGTCAGCGTTCCAAAGATCTCCGAAAATTGACGAAATCTTTAGATATTAATATTTCGAGTTTTTTTTCCTAACTTTTTTGATTTATGGTTTTCAGTGCGTTCATGTGAGGAAGAAAACAAAGAAAGGGAGCGCATTCTCTGATTTTGCCACCGATTTTACATTTGATATCGGCTTTAATGTCAAAGGTATGTGCTTTCTTTTTAAACACGTTTTCGGTACTTTACTTCACAGCATTATCAGTACTGTGTTATCCTCACTACAGGGCACTTCCGAACGATGGTGGGAGGTGACTTACCATGACCAAAATGATTGTGGTAAGAGAGAGCTGTCACTGTTTTATGGAATGTAGTGGCGGTGAGCACCGAGAAAACAACGGTTGCGAACGGTGTAGTCACCGCAACGACAAAAGTGTCCGGGAAGAGAGATGATCCAGTACCGCCATTCCGTTAGTTGTGAGGAAGTTTCGTGAATTTGTTGTGGTGGCCTGGACATTATATATGTATATTATTTATATGTATATGTATATATATATATATACATATATATATATATGTATGCATATATACGTGTAAATACACATACTTATAAATGTGTGCCTACATGACACATGCATATGCAAAGGGAAGCAATAGCAGCTGTAATTTCATCGATTCCCGCCGTGTCGGCCCAGCTAACAACCATGTCCACGCACGATCGCTTTGACCACTTTCGGAACGCCTGTTGGTCGACTTGCTGGCGGTCAGTAGGAGAAGCAGCGGGGAATCGAACCGATGTCCTTCCGCGTATTAAGCAAAGGCCCCGCCACTGAGCTACCGTCCTCCAGATATGTGTATATTATATATTGATGGTGGAAATGAATAGACACTTGTGCTGCAGTACAAATGTCCGTCGGTCGGACGTGCGTATGCAGTGCTGTTCGTTTTTGTTCCATTTTGTTCCATTTTTTGTTCCATTTTTTTTCTTTTTCATTGCTGCAATTCGATGTGTTTAAGAAGTGGACGAGTTGCAAGGTGTAAGGCCCTATTTGAAGAAAACAGTGGCAAGTAATCTGCAAGAAAAGATCGACAAAGAGCGGGCCGCACTCGCACTGGAACCGCTGGTCACGGAGAACGCCGTTGAAGTGGTTCAGGATATGGAACACGTTGCGGGTTTCAATTTTTATGGTTTCGCCAAAATAGAAGCATTGTCTTCTCGGTTGCAATAATAATCACGTTTCTTAACGACCCAAGAGTCCAGAAAAGTAAAATATGGTATATCATTGCAAATTATCGAAGCGAACTTTTTTTTCTTTTGAAATTTTTGTTTGAGATTGGAGAAAACTCAATATTAGAATTGTTTGGCTTTTATGAAGGATTCTCAGCCTGACACTGGAAAGCATTCGTTCCACTGAATTTTTTCAAAATTTTATGCTAAATTGCGATGCACTGTTCGAAGAGTAGTGAGAGGGAAACATGGCGTTTTCGCGGAAGCATGCTTATACCGAAGTGTGGTGTAAGTAAAGAATTCATCAAACGCCGTTTCAAGCTTATTTCGGTTTTAGGTGTTAATTTGCACTGAAAGCCTCTAAAAAATTTATCCCGCAAGTCATCCAGTCCGATTGTTTACTTATTTCCATTCAATAGACAATAGTTGTCTGTATCCGTTTGTAAGGGATTTCATTATTCAAAAAGCATATCGAAAAAGCTTTTAATTCGTCAGTTTTGGATTGGCTCACGGTATGAGTGCAAGTGATTTCTGAACTGACAGAATTCTTTTTTCACAGATTTGTTGAAATTAAGAGTTATATTTGGATTTTTTGCTGATGTCAGTTATTTTTTTTAGACAGTTTGCGGGATAAGAAAGTGAAGAAGCGGCATAAGCCAACCGAAGCAGGCTCGTTCTTCGACGAGAGCGCAAGCGAGCTCGTCCTTGCTTCCGAACAATCTATTTCTTTCGAGTATATGAATCTGTCAAGACCGCTACTCAAGGTATTTCATCATTTCGATTTCGCGTTTCAATAAAATAATTCGGAAATTTTAAACAGCATCTCATAAAAACTGTACGCTTCTACCGATTAAGGTATATTCTCAACTGCATTATTTTTGCTGCTAAGGCCCAATTCTCACTCTCACCGAATAATGCCATTTGACGACAAAATATTGTGGCAGAGCTTTTTGTAATTTTTTTATTTTCGTTGCGCTTAAAAGATCCTTTTCTATCTGTTGTGTGTTTGGTATGGCACATATAACATATTTTGTTTTTAAAGCAGATGTTCTCATTCGACGTGACTTTTCCGCATGTAAACCGCAAACTTCAGCCGCAGTTATAACGCAATAATATCCAAGCGGCTGGCGTTGTATTTTAGGCTCGTTAACATACCGTACAGATGTTTTTGCTTATACCATCGTTGCGCACGTAATATGTCACTTGATAATTGAAATACCGTATAAATTCCAAAATCCCAACTCTGCCTGCTATCAAATGCACGTTTTCAGCTGAACGCAATCTAATATCGTTTATAATAAATCTTGTCATCAATATAAGTACTGCGCATCCAATTTATGCACTATTTCTAAAGATTACAATTACTATGAGGCGTCGGGGCATACTTTCGAGATTGCCTTATCTGTATGAAGATTGTTCACGGTTCTTCAAAACGTAATGAGTTTTCTTTTTCAGGCGATAGGAGCTTTTGGATTCACGAAACCAACGCCAATTCAAGCAGCTTGTATTCCATTGGCGATGGCAGGGCGTGATCTGTGTGCATGTGCAGCAACAGGAACTGGTAAAACAGCAGCGTTCATGTTGCCAATTCTCGAACGCCTCCTCTATAAGCCTAAACAAAAGTCTCTAACGCGTGTACTCGTCCTTGTACCTACAAGAGAACTCGCTATACAGGTTATTTCAGCTACTCATTTCTTTTAGTTTTTCTTTTATTGAATCCGGGCAAACTGAAACACTGGCGTGCGACAATAAGCTAAGATGTGCGTTTTCTTTATTGGAAGAATCAGTCGACTTTTTCGTTGGTCGTCGCTTTACGGACTTCTGTTGCCTTTGTTATCAATAATGAGTTTTTTGTTTCATATTTCTATTTTTTTACTTAAAGAAATTCTGCTGATTTTTTTTACAAATTTCCTTTATCCAATTTTCTTCTTTCATTCTTTTTTTTGCTGTTCAATTATTTGCCATATGTCTATCGCGATTAGATATGTTTAAGAACACTGTTGTTTCGCAGACGCATATTCAATAGATGTTCGTATAAGGTAGATTGTAGTATAAGGTAGGTAGTATATGGTCTCAGCTACAATCTACCTTATGCGAATTTCTATGGCGATCATGTTGAATCTTTGCCCTTCTGCAAATTTTTGACGTGGCATTCTGTCGCTGTTTGTTTTCCTCGAATTCTTTTGCATCGAACTTGGCGCTTTTGAATCACTAGGAAACACTCGCGTTTTATGTCATGACGTAACGTTTTGAACGCGTTTTGCTTGCGAATGTTAGCTCAGTTTATGCTTTGCTCAGGGCTTCTGCAGAAATTGAAACCCAGTGAGTTTTTGAAAAATGACGATAACTCCAAAATTCGTAAGAATTTAAAATCGTTGATGTTGTGGACGGAAATGATTTTAAAAGCTTGGTTGAGATGAATGAACGCCCATCCCTCGATGCGCCTCGCTTCCCTTGTTATGCCCGTTAAGCTTTACTTTTGCTGATTTGCGGCCGGCCGATAAAGCAAAGTCATGCTCAGTTTTTATCAACATGTGTAAGGTAAATCGCACAATTTTTGCTGTAAATCTTCTACGCGTTGTAAGAAATCGCCTGCGTTTCTTCTTGCAAACCAAATACTGGTGCGTATAAAAAGCCAATAAGCATGTGGAGCTGTGCGTAGCCGAAAATATAGGACTCGCGCTCTACACATAAGCATACCGCGTGTGTCTTATTTTTTGGTTTATTACGACTCTTGGATTGCGCACAGAGAGAGCGCAAATCACATTTGCGACCTTATCTTTTCGACTTAAGTGTACACCTAACTGTAGCCGGTAATATCCTCTTTGTATCATTTCATGCAAAGGGATGCAATCGTTAAATAATGGAGTCCGAAGCTGATACGATTGTACTTTCACATCAGACCACCCACGACTGTCTGCTTAATTTGCGCATTGCTGCTTCTTTTGGAGTATTTTTTGGATGAACAGATGTAGCAAGAATATACAGTTGCTTAGTTGTTCCAGTTGCAGAAGGAGGGAATTGTCTCGTAAAATTTATCGATCGTCAGTTCGGTTTGAATGCTCTTCTGTCTAAAGTACGATTCTTTTGTAGTCGTTGTTTTTGTTCAATTTTTGCTTTTTCTGATAGCGAAATTTGCTTCGAAGTTACGCCAGTTTTCTAAAGTGACAGATTTGTTCTGATAGGAAATAGAAGATGCTGCCTCACGGGGAAATGATTCTGGCTAAAATATCGAAAAAAGAAAACTTAGTTCAGTTCAAAAAACGATTTTCGACACATTGTGGTTGTTTTTTTTCGGTGATCTAAAGTCATTGTTCGGTGATCTAAAGTCATTGTTCGGTGATCTAAAGTCATTGTTCGGTGATCTAAAGTCACTGCGTTATGAGGTTATTCTACTCGAATTAGTTGCTGGGCATAGCGCTGTATAATTAATTATAACGCACAAATATCACGCGCACACTGTGTTTAAATGTCTTGTCCATTGAAAATGCGCAATTTGAACGGCATCTTCAGTGGTTTACCCGTAATGTTGAACTTGCATTTCGGAATATTTTAGTGGTGAACACAGCTCCAAAGTTGGACTGTGATGAAGAGGCAGTCTCAGAATCGTTCATTTTTCGTTGGGACACATTGAGAGGCAAGTTGTCTGCATTGTAAGGGAAATAAATAATTCAGATTGGTTGCTTTATAGGAACTTACTCCTTCAAAGAGAGTATTTTTAGAGCGTCATTGTTTTATGAAATTACCCAGCCTTCCTCAGTGGTACCATGCGTTTACACGATTGCAGGTGTTCCACGTGACACGTCAACTGTCTCAGTTCAGCCCAATCGAAATTTGTCTGTGCGCGGGTAAGCTGATTTCTTTCAACACTTTTTTATTTGCTTTGATAAAGTTATTTTTGTTTAGTTCTGTTTGGAACTTCTGAGTATTTTTGCAGAAAAATAACTCAAAATGAATATTTTATTTTTTTTCCTTAGCAGACACACTGAATGTGCGTACTGTATGCTTTTTTTTGTTTTTGGCGTGCGCGCACAGGGAGAATAAAGGAAAGGCGAGAAGTTTGGGGAGTCAGCCAAAACACTTGCACTTCATCGAAGTTATACTCGCTTTCTTAGTTGTTATCGACTGGCTTGTTGGGCGAACTCTTTTTCATTTGTTATCAAAGAACGCTGATTATAGCCGAAATAATCAATGAGCTCAAATTTTGGCACTTCTTCAAAAATGATCGCGTGGAATATCTGAAACGAATACAGGAGTTAAACTGTTTTCTGAGTAAGCAGACCGCCTCATTTGGGTGGAAGTCTCTTAGAAATGAGCTAGGGTGGTTTATGAGATGCCAATAGATGGTAGAAGAGTGCCAATGCGTGCGTTGGAATGCTTGGAGAATAGGGAGACAAAAAGGAGCGTGAGTGCAGAGAGGAACGCACTCGTGTAGAAGGCGTATGTGTAGTGCCACGACTGCACCAGGTGCGACGTGTAGATTGGCACAATGAAGTGTGCGATCCACTGTGCGGTCGACGCGAGCCCGGTTGCCTTACCCAAATCGGCTACGTCCACAGCGCTGAAATTCGTTCTTTTCGTATAAACAACCGGTACACACACAGTCTCTCTCCCTTTCCGGAGAACTTGGAGCTTTCACAATGACATTGGGCTAAACAGTTTTTTCCGCGGCATATGCGAAAAGTTATTAGGATGATCCTATAGGCCAGCAGCATTGGCGATCGCTGTCACAAAATGAACGGCAGTGTATAATTGGAGTCGTTGGTGATTTTAACGAGAATATTCCGCTCTTTTGGCGTTTGATTGTTCGTATGGGTTCGCGTAGTTTCTCGAAATACTGTCAGTTTTTTGGCTTCCATCTATGCTGCAATAGCATTAATCTAATCAGGCAAACAATCATATTTCGAATTTCCTAACGACCGGTTATAGCAATTAATGTTCGTCACGTTTGGAGTTCATTTGAACGATTTTATAGGTACTCACAAGGTTGTGAACATAGTGAAGCCGAAACGCTTTAGTTTCACTGTCTCAGACGAAGCTATCTGCTGCAGCATTTCGGGCGTTTCGATTTGTTTTTAATTGATGATTTTCTCCATTATGCAGCTGGTGGGTGGGCATGTCAGCTGGCCATTTGAACAACCAATAGGTACTTGCCTTGTGATCTGCGTGCAACTCTCCGCATAGGCAACTGCATATGAGGCCGTCTGTACGGCGATAATAGCAAGCAGTTGCTCGAGATTCTTAGTGAAATTGGCAGCAAAATAGGAGAATATGAGGGCAGTGAGTGCGAGCTGTAAGACTGTCTTCGGGTAGTATCGTCGCTGTAGGTATGGCAGAACAACGAATTGAACGACGAGCAGCGATGCGCCCATAACAATCAACACTTTAGCAGAATCATTTGGACCCTGAAAATGAACCGTTAGTTGTCCTAGTAATTGGCCGAGCTATTATAGCAGAAATGATATAGAAACATATCATAGAAACTAATGATATAGAAACTATTATAGCAGAAATGATATAGAAACTACATATGCATATCATTTCCATAGCAGAAACTAATAAATGAATTACATATGCATGATACGAAAGCATTCTGGATTTGTGTAATCATTCGTTTCTTTGTTTCCACCCTTCTAAAACACTTCATCTACTCAGCATTATGTCTACACTTTAGCTGTGTATTCAAAAATGCATTTGAAAGTGTGCGTGGATCTCCATTTGCGTGGCACAGGAACGTTTAAGGTTGTTTGAGAAATAGGAAATGCCTAAGGTGCACATGGCTCGTGGATTCCTTTCGCATCTGGTACAATGCATTTAAGTACACTTTGCATTTGGCAGATGGGTGTCCAGTTCTGACAGCATTCCATTAGCACTCGTTTTGTTTCTCTTGATCATGGTCTTTAAAAACACGACGATTAAAGCGTGTTCTGGGTGTGTTGTGTAACTGTGCCAGAACTGGAAATTGTCGTGGCACTATTCCCCTCATAACTTACAGTATTTCACATAAAAATT
This sequence comes from Toxocara canis, assembly GCA_000803305.1. Lineage (NCBI taxonomy): Eukaryota > Metazoa > Nematoda > Chromadorea > Rhabditida > Toxocaridae > Toxocara > Toxocara canis. Next base: position 9,398 of record JPKZ01000066.1, on the reverse strand, counting down.
GGTACACTCGTAAATTTTTCGAGCTAAGTTGACTTGAGTTCGCGGCGCTAAATCCTCGTTCACTTGGCTTTATTAGCTTCGATAATTTAAAAACCTTGGCTGGGCAGCACTAGATTATTAGGCGATCAACCTGCATGTAGGAGCGAAGCAAGAAGTTCCTTGAAATGAGCTCATAGCAAACGTATGCTGCGATAAGAAGTCCACGAAGCAGGAGTCCTTCCCTCAGCGCAACATTCCGTGCAACCATCGGCAAGTAGTCCTGGAGGAATCAAGTAGCAAAAAAAAAAGAAGAGAGAGAAGCGTAATAAAAACTTTTCAAAATTTCTATAACAAATTAGCAGAAGAAATACAACAGCAAGAAAAAGTGCTTTATACTTTAAGATCAATTGGGCTGATATTCTTTCATTTTGAAATTTTTCTGTTTATTCGGTTTTTTCTTTTAGAAGCTAGAAAAGAAAAAAAATCTCCTTCGAGAAGTGGGTGATGTACCTGAGGACGAAGCCTTGCCGTAGCTAGCTTGGGGATTGAGTGGGTCTCAGGTAGTGTAAGATAGATGGTAGGCGTCAGGGTGATGAGCATAACAATACCGCAGATTATTTGTGATGTTCGAAGCGTTGTCGCTACTGCCAGTTGTGAAGCAACCATGGGACCGAAAAACATTGCCATTGCCTGTAATTAGATCAATAAACTGGCCTTCCAAGACGTTTTACTTGACCTCTTGTACCTTACATGTCATTTTCATTTTATAGCGCAGTTGGCAATCGCTTACTCGTATAACGGTTTTTTTTCCGCTTGCATTAGTGACCCATTGTGAACATATGCGGTAAGTGAACTTTAGAAAAGAAAGCCTAAGGAGGGATCGAAGGAATCGGGTTTTGTGTGTTTCATATGTATGTATATCCCTCTCGGTTTTCGACAGTTGTTGCGGTCACCATTTGCGATCGGAATTTATGAGCTGTTGGTCTCTAGGCCGAAATTTCTGGGGTTAATATGTTTGAAGGCGTGTCAGAAAATTTGCAAGAAATGAAAATGGTATTTTTTTTCTGGTGCGCAAATGTTTGGAAGTGCTCGAATCGCCAAAAACGCCAATAATTCACGTTTTCAGCGATTTTTAAGAGGACAGAACAGCATCAAAAAGATTTTAAGAAAGCAGACTGACCGACGTGATAACTGTTTTTTTGTCAAACCGTTATGCTTAAGTTTAAGTTCTTTTTTACACTTTCTTATTAGCCAGTCGCGACCCATTCATCAAAAATTTTGAGATCTGGGTGATCATCTCAACCCCTCGTTCTCCATGCGGACATGTTTGTATGTTACCTGAGGAACTGTGAGGCGCATTAAAGCTGCGGTTCGTTCTCTTTCAGTTGTCACAGTTGCCAAGTACATCTCCGCAGTTGCATCCAGTTGATACCCGATTCGTAGTATCTAAACTAACCATACATCTATGATAATTACATTTATATCGTTAAAGTTGACATGGATGCGTTGTGTTTTCCAGTATTGCATTCGATCTCTCTCCTTGTTGATGTGGTGGTATTAAATTTTTTAAGCTTAGTTCTCAATCGTTCTACAGTTGGAAGAATGCTTTATAATGCTTTGTGCCTGTTTTTTTTTTTGCTTCTTTGATTTTCTTTCATAATCTGTCATCAGAACTGAAACATTCATTAAATTAATTCTTCGAATGCCGGTTGGGGGGAGAGGGGAAGGTCTCATGCGTTCCATCGAAATCAGCTTATATAAAATAGATCTTTTGACGCAAGATTTGAACAGCACGTCGATTGTGTCGATTAAAGTATCTGTGGTATAGCTGCCTATAGCGGACGAGCATTGCATGTCTCGGAACGACCTAGGAATTTTTTTCGTTGTAATCATTTTTTTACTGAATGGCACGTTGACTAATCAGAACTACCGAATATGCTATTCATCTTCCACTATAATGCGAACGTTAAAAAAGAAAGGCATTGACGGTTTCTCTGAATGGTTTGTGGTGAAATTGATCAATTGATTCGATATTTTTCGTTGATCGCGTTTTTTTTTCGTATTTGAGTCTTTTATCGTGGAACCGCTTCTCATTTCTTGTAAGGATACAGAATTACCTGTAGGAAGAAGAAGGAGTACCAGCATCTGGCAAAACCTAGTAAAGAATAATAAATAGAAATAACGACGCAAGAAAACAGAAACATTGCTTTCGGCCCCGTTGTGTCGGCAAGCTGAAAAGAATAGGTTTATGCGGTGATGGGAAAACAAGCTCAGCTGAATGGTTTCACGTTTTCTGTCCGTTTAGACGAATTGTGTCTTTGAAGTCTCACGGGGATCGCTATTTGGTTTTTAATTCCAATGAAAAGCTTTCGCAGAGGAAATACTTTGAAAAGCATCTTTTCACCTTAGCTTTACCGTCGTTGCATTGAGAGAACGTTTATGAAAACGCTTAGTTTGGTTTGTTTGAAAAAGACCTTGTAAACACCTTGTAAAATTAAACACTATAAAACATCGATTTAAAAACAATTATTGCTTCTCTTTTCGAACATTATTCTGTAGCACTTTCTGTTTACTCATTAATGTGTAGGTTTCAATTACAAAGCGTCAAGATTAATAGTGGATTTGTAACCTGTCCAATTGCAAGTGCGCCGATTGCGTTACAGAAACTTCCGAACGACTGAATATAACCAATATCGACAATGGTCATCACCTAAACGTATTCGTAGATAGCAGTTTGCGAAAGTGCGCGACATTTTAGAATGTCTAGTCAAAAAATGCGAGGTAGGGATGTGGTGTGATCTAGTTGTGTCTTTGTTTCATCTAAACGAATCTTTATGAAACGATAATATCTACAACCGCACTTATGACGTCATGTATTAAAGAATTAAGGATTGGAATCGATAAGTTGAATAAACTGTGAGTAATTGGGTTATTGTCGTAGATCATTGGAGTAACCAAAAAAAAAAGAAAATTTTTCAGTAGAATCATGAGGCGTTCGAAAGCTGAACGAACAAGAAGTTTATCCGTATGTATGAAGTTCGTATAATAGATGAAGGGCGAAGAAGAGACTTACATGAATAGTGTCCCATTGTAGAAAGGAAAGCAAAGTGGTAGTCCATTGAGTTCCCATATTCCATAGTCCGAAAATAAAGCAAAGAATGAGTAAAACACGTTGCTTCCTCTCCATGGTCGGTGTAAGGGATCGTATAAGACGTGAGAAGGTTGTCGCGAGCGATCGACCGGTTGCAACACACAAACGACACTCTCCGAGCGGCAATCCTCTTCGTTGTAATGGGGTTTCGTTCTCAGCACAAGAGCAGTAAGTGGGGCTCCGGGTCGCACCTTTTGCCCCCAACAGGACGCCTCTTTACGCGACCCAAATTTCACTCTCATTTCACTCTTCCCATTTTACCATACTATTTCGTCGATGCTCTGTAGCGTTCAGAGTTTCCTGTTTTTTCGCCAGTATTGCGCAGAGCAAAGAAAGATTTCAGTCTTCCTCACTCTTTCTCTCTCCGTCTGTGTGTTGTGTGCAACATTCTTAGTATTGTCACAATCGTTACGAAAACAATAGGATGCAAATTTCAGATTATCCCTTCAATTTGCATCGATTTTGAATTTTTCGGAGTTTTTGCATTCGTCATTCTCGTTGTTTCAGTTTGACTCATATTTATGATGGGCCGACTGAACACATAGGACATTTTCTACAATCGTTGTCTGCGGAAAATCTCGGCGCCCTTTTAAAAGATTTCTTTTAAACTTTCCGATGCTTTTGCTCATTTCTTTTAAATTTTCCGATGCTTTGCTCATCTATAACTACTGAAAGAAAGTTCTGCGAGCATTAGCAGTTTTATTACGACTTTTCATTGGCGTGTATTGTTTTCAGATGTTTAGGAAAGTCTAACCAATTTTTTTTTTTAACACTAGAAACTTTTGTCTATTAGAAGCACTTGCTGTTAGGCGATTGCAGGCTTCGGTATGGTGTAATTTCTCGTGAAAATGCGGAATCCTTTGCATGAGAAAGGATGGGCGCTATGAATGAGTATCTTTTTCGTTACATTCCATGTGTCACACATTTTTTAACATTAATATATGCCTATCTTTCGAGGTAAATGATGAATAAGAATGGAACTTTAGTGTGAAGCTGCACTGATGATCTCTATTTTACAGTAAGTATTTTCGTTCATTTCCCCTGTGTTTGCGCTTCAACGTTTTTTTTGCGAACGGATATGGGTTTTACATCGACAAAAGTGGATTCATCGATTCAGCCGGATAGAGTACCCTTCTTTTTGTTCTTTTTGCTGACAGTTCTTGAGCTTAATACAGTCCCTCAGTTATTTTTAATCGGTTTTTTAAGGTACGAGAATAAATGTTTTTTGTTTATTTGCCTCCCATCTTAATGCATATTCTCCAACTGGACCTTTTGGAGTGCTGCAAGGAGTTGTGGGCCGAAAAAATATAAGTAATATCAGTATTACATCGTTTTTGCTGATTGCAACAGATGATGTTATAAGAATATTCTTATTAATCCAATCGAATTAGATCTTTTATTTTTGTAAGAAATTTTCGTAAAGACAAGCATTTTTTTTGCTATTGTTGGAATGGGATTTTTTCTTACAAAACTTCATTTCTTTTTATATATTTGTTTTGCAGTCCACACTTTTTCTGTTATCGATGAAGAACAGAATCAGTGATAAGCAACCAATTGCTACGGATTCATTTGTATTACGGAGGTGAATTCTCGTTTCGTTAAACTCAACGTTTAAGCGATCTGCTGACCGTGTTACTACAGCTGGTACTCCTGTTCATCATAATCTAAACAATACTCCGAGTAGTTGTATTTTGTCAAATACAAGAGAGTTTGCAAGAGCGCAAATGGCATGTGGAACCGGTTTTGTGTAAATTTGTGGAAACTCATCGACGATAATGTTGGGCGAAAAAAAAAGGTATGCGTTGCTGGATGGCATGCATGTTTATACAAGGCTGTTGTGGAACAACTAATCTTTAGAATCTCTTTTCTCACTTTCGATGAGTAATTCGTTTTTCGCCAAACTTCTATTTTGTTATTTCTTTTCGATTGACTGGAATGGTCATTCGCTCTACGTTCGGTATCTAGACACACAGTCAGCAGTAATCTTTGTCGAAAGAAACCAGTTCGTTCGTTTGCCACGTTCACTTGAATACACAGCTAATCCAACGTAAAGTTTGTTCATTTTGTTTACTTAGTTTGAGGAGTTCCTGTAAATTTTCCTTTTAAATACTCTTGTTTATCGATATTCTTCGAGAAAAGAATTATTTTCCTAATAATATAAGAGTGGTGAATTCTCGTTTCGTTAAACTCAACGTTTAAGCGATCTGCTGACCGTGTTACTACAGCTGGTACTCCTGTTCATCATAATCTAAACAATACTCCGAGTAGTTGTATTTTGTCAAATACAAGAGAGTTTGCAAGAGCGCAAATGGCATGTGGAACCGGTTTTGTGTAAATTTGTGGAAACTCATCGACGATAATGTTGGGCGAAAAAAAAAGGTATGCGTTGCTGGATGGCATGCATGTTTATACAAGGCTGTTGTGGAACAACTAATCTTTAGAATCTCTTTTCTCACTTTCGATGAGTAATTCGTTTTTCGCCAAACTTCTATTTTGTTATTTCTTTTCGATTGACTGGAATGGTCATTCGCTCTACGTTCGGTATCTAGACACACAGTCAGCAGTAATCTTTGTCGAAAGAAACCAGTTCGTTCGTTTGCCACGTTCACTTGAATACACAGCTAATCCAACGTAAAGTTTGTTCATTTTGTTTACTTAGTTTGAGGAGTTCCTGTAAATTTTCCTTTTAAATACTCTTGTTTATCGATATTCTTCGAGAAAAGAATTATTTTCCTAATAATATAAGAGTAGGGGGTGGGGATAGGGGGAGGGGGGAATAAGGACGCGATAGGTTACGTTGAACAGTTTATACAAAAGTTGAATGGAACGGTTCACTCGTTGTTCAGTTTTTTTCTGTTCAAGAAGAAATTTCTTTTCAAAGCAAGTTTTTTGTTCATTTCTTGGGCGCAAGAAAAATCAAATGAAAAATTGTTCGGACGGATTCCTTTTTCTTCCCTCCACAATTCCTTCATCAAATCGTTTACTAGATGGCGCAATATGTGCAACCGAAATTGAAATATGACTTTTTTATTTTATGAGTATGAGAAGCAATGAGCAAACGCACACGAGCGATTACAAATTGTTCGCAGCGCAGAAATGGGTCGCAGATTCGTAAAAGTTGTATTTGATGGGATGCTTGCGCAATAATGTATATTTGATTGAGGTTTTTCGCACGCTCACTTTGGCCGATGTCGTGAATTCATTTGTCGACATTGTGTCCACTCGATTAGCAGCTAAGCAAATCTCGTTGTGATTATAATAGTGCTACTAAAGACGAATTTTTTTCTCTTTTCGGGAACTATGGTTTGTTATGTTTAAGTTTTGTGAAACGAGAAATGTGCTTTTTAAATACTCCTCGTCAGTTATGCCAAAGAAGTAACTGATTTTATTCAAATAGATTTTATTAATTTGCACTCTAAATAACATTGATTGTATTTCGGTCTAGCACTTCTCCCTGTTTATCTACGTACAAATGGAACGTTCACTGAGCGATGCAACAGGCCCGATGGCAAAGAGGCGTTTTTTAATGTTTGTTAGTGAGCGTGACATATTGTTGGTTGGGAAACATGGATTGTCAAGTGGAATTTTACTGTGAAAAAGGTCATCACTGAGTGATGGGACAGATCAGTGACCATGGCAAATTGTTCTTCTTGACCAGGGATCTCGATTAGGGATACCGAATAGGGAGGGGAGGGGGAGAAAGGGTGAATGGATGGGTTCGTGGCTTCAATTTACCACCCCTCTTCCACTTGATACCTGAGTGTTCTTGTCGGAGTAAGCGAACACGATTGTCCGAGGGCGATTTATTGATTAACGATCAAGGCAGAATAATCGATGAACAATGAGCTACGACCCAAGTTTGAGCCTGTCGAAGAAGCGAAATTTCGGAAAAGCACGAAAAGAGGGTGACAGACGATCAATATTCGCGCACTCACCTGACGAATATTTTCAAAACGTAACGATAACCCCCTCAAACTAGGCTAAACTGACTGGACGCTTCCATTCCTGTCCACTAGCCATCTTGATGGTGACCGATGAAATTAAGTTAGGTCTCCCATGGACCTCGATGATTTTCCCTAGGGGCCAACAACCTCTAGGGGCCTCTTCATCTTGGACTAAAACGATTTCTCTTTTTTGAGGCGATCTTCGTTTCTTGTACTTGCTTTGGGGATGATTCCAACTTACGCGTTCTCGAAGTAGGGACATGTAATCGGTGTACCAAAGTTCCCAGAATTTGGACAGGTACCAAGCACTTTTTTCCCACATTTTTTGTAGCTTATCTGCTGTTGAAATTTCTGATGCAGGCTTATATTCAGGGTCTCGGAATTCACTGACAGGACAATGCTGTAGGTAGTATGCCGATAAGGGGGAGAGAAAATCGATAGGTCGCAGCGCCAACTGTTTGTCATCGGTTACTGAGGTTAGCGGTCTGGAGTTAACTACACTTTCAATTTCCGTAATCAAAGTTCGCAGTTCCTCTTCAGTTAGTAATCTCCTACCGACAATACGACGAAAACATTGTTTGGTAACGCCGACGAGACGTTCATAAAGACCCCCTTTCCACGGCGCTTTTGGTGTTATGAATTCCCAGTGTACATCTCTTAATAGTTGAGATGTAACAACGAATTGAGCAGCATTGTCGCTATAGATATGTTCTGGAGGTCCTCGTCGGGCAGCAAATCGGCGGTATGCTTGTGAGCAGGCCAAAGATGTAGCATCATTAACTACCTCCAGATGCACTGCTCTTGTAACGAAACAGGTGTACAGAGCGACCCATCTTTTGATTTTCTGATTGCTGTCGGACTTGACGTAAACTGGTCCAAAGTAATCTAGGCCCGTATGCTGAAAGGGGCGTGATTTATTTACTCGAGACGTTGGGAGAGGGGGGAATTGCGGCAGAGCAAATGGCTGTGCGTTCCATCGCTTACAGGCCCGGCATGCTGCTAAAATTCTAGTGACGGTACGTCTGCCTTTCTCGATCCAGAAACGTTCTCTAAATTTAGTTAACGTCTGTGCTACCCCGCTGTGCATTACCTGCGCGTGCGCCGATTCCACAAGCAATTTCGTGATATGGTGTACCCGTGGCAAAAAAATGAGGTTAGCCGATGGAGTCTGCAATGCATTTAGACGGCCAGAAAATCGCCATATTCCGTTTTCGTCTTTTTCTAAATGCCATTTCTCTATTTCGTCTTGCAAATGGGCTTGAGCTTGCCTCAGCAGGATTTCTTCTGCTTTCTTACCTAGCGCGACTGGCGATTCCATCAGTTGATGACTTGGTGAGCGAATGCGATTGATAAATTCAAGCACTCGACCCACGCAGTGTTTCATCTTTCTCCAGCTGCTGAATCTTTCTGGTTGAATAATTGGCTCGTGGAGTATTTTAGTCCTCATTTTGACATGCGGGCCTTTTGCTACTATAGTCAGGAGAGACGTATTTTCTGTCCCAGGGGTAGGGTGTTCTTTCCATTTTGGCCACTCAGAGGGATCTTTACAGAGCCACAATGGGCCTTTCCACCATAGGGGATGGTGTAGGAGTTCTCGCGGTGAGCACCCTCTTGACACTACATCAGCGGGATTGTCGTCAGTTGGAACATAACGGCAGACTATTTTGGTATTTCGGATTTCAGCAACGCGATTATCAACAAAACGACCATGGTTGCCAGGATTAGCAATCCATTGTAAAACGACTTGCGAGTCACTCCATAGTGTTTGTGGCCAATTGCTGGATAGCTGAAGGGGCTTGAGGTGCTTATGAACATACTCGATTGCTCGAGAACCTATAAGGGCTGCCATTAGCTCCAACCGAGGAATGGTCATCCCCTGTACAGGTGATAGTCTTGATTTTGCGAAAATTAGAAAGGCTTGGCCACTTCCTCTATGAACCAAGTAGACTGCAGCAGCATATGCTAGCGCGGACGCGTCTACGAAAACATGGAGTTCGCATTGCCCGGTCTCAAATTTCACTCGTCGAGGGATTACGAACTCAATGGCATCCCATCTTTTGAGTATATTGTTCCATTCGGTCTGTTCTTGCTGCCTCAGGATCTCGTCCCAATTATACTGATTCTTCCACAGTTTCTGGAGAAAGACTTTTATGCTTACTAAGGTTGGAGCTAACAGTCCGAGTGGATCGAATATCGACTGAAGTGATGAAAGAATGGTTCTTTTAGTCAGTTGTTCTGAGGGGAGAGATTCTAGTCTAAGGTGTATATGGTCCGTTACTTTGTCCCAGACCAGCCCAAGTATTTTTGTGGGGCCCGGCTTATGC
>JPKZ01000062.1:0-10912 GCA_000803305.1 Toxocara canis | reverse complement strand
GAAAGCGTTCAGGTTTTGGACAGAGCGGAGGATTCCGAGACCATGGTGGAGAACGGTCAAATTTTGGTCAGAGCAGAGGATTCTGGAATGGCGAAGGAGAGCGCGCAGATTTTGATCATAGAGGAGGTTTCCAGGACGGTGGTGAAGAGCGGTCAAACATTGGCCGAAGCGGAGGATTCCGAGACGGTCATGGAGAGCGTTTAGGTTTTCGACAGAGCGGAGGATTCCGTTGCGGAAGCGGAGAGCGGTCAAACATTGGCCGGAGCGGAGGATTCCGAGACGGTGATGGAAAGCGTTCAGCTTTTGGACAGAGCGCAGGATTCCGAGACCGTGGTGGAGAACGGTCAAATTTTGGTCAGAGCAGACGATTCTGGAATGGCGAAGGAGAGCGCTCAGATTTTGATCAGAGAGGAGGTTTCCAGGACGGTGGTGAAGAGCGGTCAAACATTGGCCGAAGCGGAGGATTCCGAGACGGTCATGGAGAGCGTTTAGGTTTTGGACAGAGCGGAGGATTCCGTTGCGGTGGCGAAGAGCGGTCAAACATTGGCCGGAACGGAGGATTCGGAGACGGTGATGGAGAGCTTTGAGGTTTTGGACAGAGCGAAGGATTCCGTTGCGGTAGCGGAGAGCGGTCAAGCCATGGCCGGAGCGGAGGATTCGGAGACGGTGATGGAAAGCGTTCAGGTTTTGGAAGGGGCAGAGGCTTCCAGGATCGTGGCGGCATAAGAGCTGGTGGTTTCCGCAGGGCAGGCAGTGGTGGAGATGTATTCCGTGATGAGGGAGGAGACTTCCGAGGTGGAGGAAGGCGCCGCTTTAATGGTAGCAGCAATACAAAGCGTGGATTCGCAAATCACGTTATGAGTGAAGGTGGTCGGAGGCTTTTCAAAGATCGGGAGTCGTTCGGAGGTGGTGGATTCGATAGCGGGGGTAGATTTGGAGGCGCTGGTAGATCCAGTAATGCGAGCAGTGGTGGCTTTAAAGGAGGTGATAACAGCGGTTTCGGAAGTGCGAATGGTTAGCTGATGATTACTTGTTTATTGATATTAATTACTGTACAATATTTGTTAAAATCTGAAGATTAGGAATCTGTCGGAGATTAAAATTTGTACGTTGGCGCTTTTTTTGAAAACTGATCATGCTTATTTCAGATAACTAAACGCGAAACCATTTAGAAAGTAGGCAAGTTCTCACAAGGCTTGAAATGTTCTTTAGAAATCTCATTAAGCTCTCTTCTTTCTCGATGTTTTTCATTCTTCTCAAATTTCTGTATGTGTATGTGTGTATTTGGTAAATTTGGGCAACTCAGGCTACCTCAGGATTGACTGCTGGGGGTAGCAGACGCACAAGTCATTGTTTTATGGCCTTACCAATTTCTGTGGGATTGGTATCGTGAAGATCTTACTGTCACTAACTTACGACCTGACGGTGAATTGACTTTCGTCGTTAAACGTTTCAGGAATCAGTTTTTTTTTTAAAGCGTATCGCGTCAGTCGACATCTTTTCAGAAATTTGTAATTGCTCGCACTCATGGCGAGTTGGCGATTGGAGAGTAGTGTGCCAATTCGAAGGCAGGGTGGCATTCGTTGTTTCGATTTTAACTTACTAAGCTTGACGAGGATGAAGGCAGTCGAGCTAAGCTGATATTTGCACCTTGGACATTTTTTATTGCGAGAATAGAGAGGGCTGCTTGAAAATCATTGTGTGATTGTGCCTTAGAATAGTGTAATCGCGACCTTTGTTTTCCAGCTTAGCCAAAAATCCGTGTAGGTGTCCCCATCCCCATATTGCATACAGCTGAGGAACCCCATGGCAAACGGCACGTGATCTACAGCGGTTTGTGTGTCGTACCCCGAATCCGCTCATGTGTTTCTTTCCCTACATACATTCTGTCCAGCGTTCGTGCTTCATCGCTCACTTCTCGAATGTTCGTTCCGAGCGGCAATAGTGGATCACAGCCTCAGGCGTAAGCGCGATGGCGCTAGCAACTGTTGGCCCACGAAATGATTTATCGTAACCATTGGCATAAGATGATGAAGCAATGCGATAAACAATCATAAACAGTCATAAACAGTCAGTCATGTTTTTGCAGCTGCCCCTTCGCGTTCCACCTATATTCCAGAGGACTGATCATTGAAGGAAATGTACAAAGGGGATGCTCTTAACGCCAAATATGAGGTGTGTTGTAAGTCCATTCCATCACGAATGGTGATTAGTGCTGTTTGATCTCGTATTTTTACGCGCTTTTGTAAATTTGCGTTCGCAAAGCGCATTTTGTTGTGGCTTTAATCTGTACGATACTACGCCGCAAATATTTATAGTTCAAATAGGCAAGGAGTGGTCGTATAAAGCGTTTGGAATAGATGGGATAGACTCAGTTCGTTTTGGGGGCGGAAGCGTATGGGCCGCATCCTTTAGGCTGCATAGAGTTTTGATTTCAGTTGCGCATCAGCATTGTTGTTGTCTCGATGAAGTTCTCGTGAGTGAGTCAACCACTTTTTGAAAGAGGCGGATTATCCTGCTTGCCTCTCCACAATGAGCACCGCTGTTCTGGCACATTTCTGTAGGCCAATGTTCAACCTTTAGAGTTTGAAGTAGTTCAAATTCCGTCTACAAATAGTTTATACGAGTACATCCTATACGAATATCAAGAGCTCGATGAGTGGTGGTATAGAGGTTTTCGGGTTTGGGTGGTAAAACTGCTTACGGACGCTGTTTCGGAATGATTAAATTTGAGGAAGCATTCTAAGAGCGTATCTGATTGCTTGTGCGAGGACTGCGTTGTTGTAGGTGGGCGATCTTGCTATGGAAGTGATTGTCACAGGTGTATCCGTGTCAGAGCAGCAGCGGAAACTGCAGTGAGTTCCTCATGCTATTATTAGCCGTTCAGTGACCGTTGAATTGCCGAATTATTATCTTCCAGTCATCATACCCTATTTTCGTCCGTCGGTTGATTTTTTTGAAACTGAAAAATTTGATGAATGTGGCAAAAACGGATAGGCCGATATAAGCGCTATAGTGCTGAGCGATGAGACGGGCACGTAAATTTGGTAGTCAAGGGCGCTCGACTTTCGGCGACTTGTACGCACACTCTTCAGTCCAGGGGTGAGCAGTGGTCTGTGCCTAAGCTCTATCTACTGCTGATGTAGGAAGTATAACCTACTGCTGATGTAGCAAGTATAACGTATGTCCGCACTCTACGCTCCTATGACTGACTGCACTTCGATTGCAACAGTATAGCGCCTGCATCCAACCAGTATTCCAAAATGTGTCCAGATTTCAAAAGTCGTACTAGTTTTGCTGTAAAGCTTTTATATCATTTGTTATTTGTAAACTGGGAGAATCTCTCTGTCGAATTGGAATCAAGACTTTTTCACTGTCGCCAACAGTTTCCTACTGGGTGTGCATGCATATTTAAAGAAACTACTTGAATTTCCACTCCTTTTATTCTGTAAACTTCTAATCCTAGAGTCGTTGGGTTGGTTTATCAATTTATCGGTCACATCGCTGCAAGAAAACTCTAGCAGTGATATCACTGCGCCAAGAAGTAATCATACTTTTTGGGTTGTGCTGTACGATGACATGACACTACTTCCTTACAGCAATTAAAATGGGGGATGCAGTACACTGTTCGTGCCGTTTCAACAAAAAAAGCGATACACAGTATTCGTATACGAAAACGTCTAGTGAAGTCGCTAATATCATGATACCATAGGTATTTGTGCCGCTTTCCGTATTTCCTGGCGCAGAACGGTGTTTTTGCGCCAAAAAAAAGAAATTCAAAGGCTGGCAGAAAGACTGCACAATATTTCTGGCATGCTTAGACAAGAAGTGCTACAGTGGAATTGCTATGTGCTGTTTTTGTTGCAGGAACTGGCAGGATGCGAGTTTCGAACAATTGCTCATGAGGAATATTACAAAGTGCAGCTACGCGGTTCCAAGACGCATTCAGGCGGCCATCATTCCACTTGCCGTGAACGGTAGATGTTGTTGCCATATTGCGGAGAGTGCATCAGTGTGTTGACGAAGTCGGGTCAAAGGGGGCGTGATCAGCATGGCAGGCTAAAAATTACTGATTCATATAGGTGACGTATCACCCGTCATTTTTCACGGCGTTGTCGCGTCCATTAGCAGCAGTCCTCTTTTTTCTAGCTGCTCTATCGTTTCTCGTTACCGTCGAGCTACTCTCATTCCTCCCAACTTTTCAGCCATCTCGCTAATTTTTTAATGCACTTGGGCGCGCTATGACAGCCGTGTCTGTATGTATGTAGGCCTGTCGTGTGTGCTTATTATTTTCTACTTGCTTGAGAACGATGGAAATTTGTTGTGAAATTTGACATCTGGTCGACTCGCTATGCCCGATTTGGAATCGATTCGTTGATCACACGAAAATTCATGGGCACTTGAATTTAGAAATTCATGGGCACAAAGAAGTTTCCAGTCGTTTCGCTGGCGACCTAGCAAACATTTTACGGCTTAAATTGCAAAAAAGCATATCCCCGGTAGAGGGGTCGTATGAGCTGCTTGACCAGCTAAAATATGATTTCTTTCACTTATGGACAGTTCGTGAAATGTAATGAGCATGATGGAGGCAGTCGCCAAAGCGCCTATCGGATCAGCCTGCTGGTACGCATATCCAATTGTTTCCTTCTGAGGAAGTGTTGCGGGTGGCTGGATAAAATATGGTGGGAGGAGGATAAGAAAATGAGTGGCTAGAGCGAACGGCACGGCGGTGAAGGCTAGCAATGGTGTAGCTGCTCGTGGTTATATGGCATGGCATTATGGAGTTTCTTGTTGTTCTACTGCTGGAGGAATAAAATATGTTCGAGGTTGGGACCTGTTAGGGCATGCTGAGACCAAATGCGGGGAAACCCTTGCGTTCATGCTACCGATTATCAACTGTACTATGAAGAATGGCGTTCCGGAAGATACGAGCAGCGCTCCAGTAGCGCTAGTTGTCGCTCCGACTCGCGAGCTGGTCAATCAGCTTTACAATCAGACAAGTAAGATCGCCGAAGGTTACCGGCTGTTTAAGCTTGCTTAGCCAGCTAAAGGTGTTTCTAGTCCGACTCCATCCCGCCTTCAACTAGAGGTTAATTGCTTATGGAGCATCGAATGGCTGATGCTTATTAGCTGGTAAGTAAGAATTGACACTGCCTTCGTTGAAGCTTTGGCGAATTTGGAAAAGGATCGGTTGGGCGCATCTGATGCAAGCAATCGCGGTAATAGTGAATCTCCCCATCTGGAGGGCCGCAAAGAAATAGGCGGTGTGACATATCTGTTTGTTCACTAAAGGTTGTTGCTTCTCAGTTCTCTTCCCAGGCCGTAGGGAGGGTTTTGGCTTTCCTTTTTCTTTCCTTCCCGCTTTGCACTTCCTCCTCTCCTCCCCCCCTCTTTCCACCCAGGGCTCTTTCTTCGTTTCCTCATATCCTCGTTTACGACTGTGTCTATTCGGTTTCCGAAGCTCGTGCCTGTTCTCTTTGGGTTAGCGAATCTGCCAATCGCTTACATTCCTAGCAAGATCGTCGTTATTTTCTCAGATTATCGGAGCAGTGGCGAAGTGCTCTGAATGATGTAGAATTTAGGCATTCTTAGGTGTCTGTAGTATCTTTGCAGATTTGTCAGCTTGAAATTTATTGTAGAAAGTTAATGTATAATAAGCTTATACGTGCCCAGCTTCGTAATACGAGCTTTAGTCACTCAGCTGAAATTATCAAGTCGATAACGAGCACAAAGTACCCGAATGACATTCAAATATGCATGTGTGCGCTAACCGGCATTAATATAACATAAAGCATGCTTTGCAAATGCAGTTTAAAAAAGTGCGAAAATGGAAATTTGGCACGATTTAACCGATAATTAACGCTTGTTTTTGAAGCGGTAGTCGTGGTGCTGATCGACCCTTTTTCTTGTACGGTTTTGCTAACCTACTTTGGCAACAGCGTACTGGCGGTCTCAGACATTCATGGCAAGAGCAATATTCATGGTACCAGCCATGTTTACAGCTATACACAAATTTCTTGTTCTGGCTTGGACGTCTCAGAAGCTTTCACTATGCACTCCTGGGACTGCAGCTTCTGGATTCTCTGAATTTCGCCATTTCAGGCTACTGCGTCCGGTCTTCCGCTATTTGCGAGAACAGTGCTAGAGTTGTTGCTGAATGTTGCGCATGCTCGTAACCCACCCAGTCGTTTTGCAACTGTTAAAATTGTATAGGCTTTACATTACTCTAAGTCGTCGTATACAACGTTCAGGTATTGAGTGAGTACCTATTTTTGTCATACAGGGCTGGTCGGTAGTTTTTGTTTAAAGCATTCCCACTCTTTCGATGGGTAATGAGTCCACAAACTGTTGAATTCTTTTATTCCGCTGTGCTGCCAAGTAAGTCATATTTCAGCTAAGCTCTGATTACCAGGAAATGCCCCGTCCGAGAGTTTTCTTTGACATCACCATTGGTGCAAAAGCATCAGGCTGCATCGTTATGGAGAGGTTCTTTTCCCATATTTCAAGCAGTTCTTTGTTACACCAAGCGTTCATTCAGCTGTTCGCAGGAGAAAAGTATCAGTCGTCTAGCAGTATCACTTTTCGAATGCAATCTACTGAAGCAACGTACGATCACTTTCCTTTACAAGGTGACCGTTTTCGTCCACAACCGTCAAAAGGCTCATCCGCCTACTTCTTTGCATTTCGCTGCTTTCAAAATGAAAATGTTCCCACCTTTTCAGATTGTTAGCTGAACCATTTTTTTACCAGCAGTTTTTCGTAAGTGCGACGAGGAAATGTCGCTTCGCAGAAGTAGCAAAACGGTTACTCTTCGTCGTGCTCAATGAAGAATACCTGGTTAATGTGTGCCTGGATCGGCCGTAGCTGATAAAATGGAGTAGCACCATATTCCAAATTAGAAGCACAGACAAATGAAAACAGTTCGTCCCTTGCAATTCGAGCACCAACTAACCACCAACTGCTATCAATGACAAGCGGTAGCCGAAGTGCGTGCACCCTTCACCGGCTCCGTTATCGGCGTGCATTACAGCTATACAACGACGTGGTTCCGAAGACAGCCGAAAACTTTCGTGCGTTGTGTACTGGTGAAAAGGGCAAAGGCAAGCTGTTTTCGTTCACAACCGTCAAAAGTCTCGTCCGCCTACTTCTTTACATTTCGCTGCTTTCAAAACGAAACTGTACCCACTTTTTCAGATTGTTAGCTGAACCATTTTTTTACCAGCAGTTTTTCGTAAGTGCGACGAGGAAATGTCGCTTCGCAGAAGTAGCAAAACGGTTACTCTTCGTCGTGCTCAATGAAGAATACCTGGTTAATGTGTGCCTGGATCGGCCGTAGCTGATAAAATGGAGTAGCACCATATTCCAAATTAGAAGCACAGACAAATGAAAGCAGTTCGTCCCTTGCAATTCGAGCACCAACTAACCACCAACTGCTATCAGTGACAAGCGGTAGTCGAAGTGCGTGTACCCTTCGCCGGCTCCGTCATCGGCGTGCATTACAGCTATACAACGACGTGGTTCCGAAGACAGCCGAAAACTTTCGTGCGTTGTGTACTGGTGAAAAGGGCAAAGGCAAGATCGGTAAGCCACTGCACTACAAAGGATCGAAGTTCCATCGTGTGATCCCCGAATTCATGTGCCAGGAGTGTTTTGACAAACTTATTCTTTCGCGCTCTAACGGAGGTTATTTAGAACTTATTTCTAAATCGCATAATTCATATAGCTGAGTGGATAAATGGATTTGCTTGCGGGCAGTGACTTACGTGTAAGTTGTTGCTAGCATCGAAGAAAAGTGAGGCGATTGAGGAAGTCTCAGAGGGAACTCCACAGCGTTTCCGAACTTTAGAATGAGGAGTTTAACTTTAAGTGAATGAGCAAAGAGTATCTTTAAAGCAGTATGCAGAGAAAGAGAAAAAGTACGGTTGTTGATTAAAGCACGTCATTCAGTTAGAGAAAGCGCGTTATGGGCCTACCCTCTAACTTGATCTCTCACGTTTCGCAACGCTATAAGACGAACAGAGACAATCAGGATGCAGGTAACGAACGGCAAGTTGAGCAGTACAGCTGCTTTCATCTTTATCTTCGCGGTCTTATAATAATTTTCACTCTTCTGGTTGATATCGATACGATAACATATAACTTCGTTAGTCCATGAATGAGAACAACGCTGGCCGTGTTGCCGTTAACGGGTAGGAAGAATTAGGCAGCATTACTTCTTTCTTACTTTCTGTGTTCTCGACAACTAACAATTGCGTTTCTTTTGAATTTATAAAGTCTTGCTTGGAAGCGCTCATTTTCTAAAGCGTTGTATGCTGCTTGTAGATTATTAGGAATTATTCTGAAATATCAAGAGAAGCCTGTCATGAGCGAAAGCAAAAGGGGGAAGGAGGGTGGAGAAAGCGATAGAAAGAGACGCGATAAAAAGAAAATAGTGAGTTGTTCAGTCATTTCTTCATTACTATTCTTTTGGCGATGTAATCATCCTCAGTTCGAAAACTTGATAATCGAACAGTCCTTTGTTCTCGTAAGTTGGAGTGAGGGTAGTCGTAGGGAAAGTTATCAAATACTGTAGGCCTCATTTGCGAATAAATAGTGCTAACGAACATTCACATGTTACTAATAGCTTGTCCTCATTTCAAGTGTTCTGGCATCTCGTACAAACGTTTCAAACCCCTTGAGATGATAACTTTCAGCGGAAGTGGCGAGGTTTAGTGGCGGTACGTCATACTTTTATCGCGGTTATGACGCGAACGATGAGAAAGTACAACAGAAACGACTCGAGGCGCAACTTGCCGATTACTTAACTCGCGATATAGGTTTCGAAGCGATGCTGAGAGTAAGATGTAGCGAAGGTACGCTTCCACTTTCTATTCGTTCTTTTATGCGATAATGCAAAGTTGCATTAGCAAAGCGCAACAATTTGTGGCCATTTTCGGAAGTCCAATTTCCATCTATGCTGTTGCCATGACTATGCCTTCTGTTCATTATGTTCAGTTCAAAAACCGCCAAAGCTGGAGGTCGAAAGTTAGTTAGTGTCGCTAATCATTTTAATTCGGGAACCACTGAAGCCGAGATTCGAAAGCTAACTGCTGTATTTTATAAAGAGTAAAGTAGTGATTCAAATGACAAGTCGGCCGATCAACCTGCAAGGCATTGAATTCCGTTTAGTTGCGAATTTGCCCGTCGATAAGCGTTCTTGTCATCTTTCTACTTTCCCACTGCTTATAGTATGCTGAATGGGTTCGAAACTGGAGTTTACACAGGTACGCCATCTCCCAGCAGCGGTTCCAAATTTGAGGCGGTTATGTACTGCACTCGGAAAGTGAATTAACGTTTCACAAAGGAAGGAGGGGGAAAGTGAGAAGAGAGATCATTTCGATTTGGCGGAAAGGAAGTGACTAAAGTTGCAGGCGCTCTTTGTTCCAAATCCGTTCATAATCCTCAAAATGCAACGTTGTTGTTTTAACCGATGACACATTTAGTTTGTCACTAAACGCACTGGGAAGTCACTGGTGTAGTGAGCTTTATTTGTCAGACATCGCACCGCATTCATTCTACGGTAACATTTTTGTTCGTTCAATTGATTTAATGGTGGTGGGCAACGTAAATCCGCACTCTGCGATCGGTGTGGAACTCAAAATGCAGGACGACTTCTCCACTTTGAGTAACGTTTCTTTCCAGGCAGCCCTCGTCTATACATCCAGCAAAGGCAACTTATCATCTTTTTAATATTTGTTTTTCTTTCATCTCCTGCTACCATCTTCTTCATTACTGTCTTTGCTTTTACCTTCTGCGCAGTTCTTCTACATGTTCTTGTGGCGCAAAAGTTTTGCGGTTCCATGCTTTTATGTTGGAGTCGCATAGGCAAGCTTCTTTATGTCACCCTAAATGTGCTCCAAAAAAGGATCACCAATTGCCGCTTTTGCGCTGTGTGCCCTATGAGTTGGTCCCTTCCTGGGGTACTAGAATGCGTGCTAATGAAAGGTAGTGGGGATTTGACGGTGATCAGTCGTTATGCAAGTTTTTGAGAGACCGGGTACAAACATAGGTGTAAGAACATTTGGCCGCAGTCTTGCATGCTTTGGTTTGAGCCCATGGTTTGCCCTTGAATCATTCAGCAATTCTGCCCTTTTTATGCCCCTTTCCCTCACTTGCATCATGCGGGTTATGCTTAAGATTATGGCGAGGTCATGTTTTTCCAATTCTCGGGCCAGACATTTTTCAGGCTTCTTCCATTTCTTGTCATAGTAGATGCTATAAAAATTGTTTCGTTACTGAGGACTTCTGTGGACGTCGACCTTCTTACGTGAGCAGTTTACTTCTGTTCGCCTCCATTCCCTGCACTCTTGATTTCTTAAGAGGAAATGTGGCCACCCCGACTCCATCTTCCTTTTGAACCTTTTTTTTCTATATTTGCTACAATTCTTGACAAGACGATGTCCTCTTTTCAAGGTGAGAATTGAATGTTTTCTTCGAAAATAAGGCTTAAATAAGTTTAGAATAAAACGAGATCGGCGTGTAAGCTAACACATTTTTGACAGTTTATAATAGCAAAGTGACATTTGCAGGTGATCGTCGCGTTCGTGTGCATACTCTTTGTTTGCCTCTCACAAAGGATCTGCTGACAGTTTACAGCGATTTCGATGCAAAGTGCGCTATCACTTTGTTGTCTAAAATTGGTAAGTTATTATTTTTAAGTGAATTTTTTTTTTAATTGCTAGGATTTGTTGTTCTTCTTTCCCGATCGCAAGTTATACGTTCAGATGGAATGTAGACTCCCATTTCATTTCGACTCAGTAAAAAAATTGTGAACTGGTGTTGCAAATTGCTGGTGTTACGTCAAAAATTGCAACCGAAAAATAGGATGGAGTAGAGGAACTGTAGTAGTGATAGAAAAAGGATAATGGGAGGG
>JPKZ01000061.1:16155-29422 GCA_000803305.1 Toxocara canis | reverse complement strand
ATGAAATATAATTTAATAATAACGAGATAAAAAATAAAATAATAACGAAAATAATAAAATAACAAAATAACAAAATAATAAAAAACATAATAAAATAATAATAACAAGAAAATAATTCGGTACTCCAAAATCGTAATGCCTATACAATCGGTGGTGATGCCAATAGTGACAGATATTTTTTGTTTAGATGGGCGTTTGAAAAAAAAAAAGTGAAAAGAGTTGTGACCAATTTAATATTTAACAAGGTGACGTCAAATTTTCAACTTAGTTGAAAAATTTGAAATACAAAGCAAATAGATCGATGAAAACAAAAATTATACAAAATAAATACTTGCTTCGATGCCTTATCATCAGTTCTATTGACCGAATGATTGCTATTCTACGATAAACGATTCATAAGAAGAAAAAAAAAACGCTAACCATAACAAGTGATTTTTGAAATAATTTTGTTCTCGTGCTAAATTTGTCTTCATCTGCGCTCATTATTTTCATAATCTAAAAACACACAACGTTGAATCTCTTCAGCCTCTCGAATAGTCGTTTTCTTAACAACAATATAGTTTAATTAGTTCAGTCAACTAATTAATTAGTCATATAATTCATATCGATCGACTAAAATCAGCTACTTTTTTTTTTAACGCTCATCAAAACCGACATGTGCTTTTCTAGACGAAATTTTGATGCCGATTCCGATTGTACAATCCCAATTTCGCCTATAATTTGGGTTTTTTTTACGAAAAAAAATCTTCAAAAAATTTACGAATGTGAAGAAACTCCCTAACTTTTTGTGAATTATTGAATTTGATTTAAAAGTTATCTTTTTAAAATTTCTGAAGGAAAAATCAGCTAGAATTAATTAATGATTAATTAAAAAAAGTTTCTTATGAGTCATTTGTTTATTTTAGAATATTTGTTGAATGTGAATCATTTATTCTAGAATTAATTGTTCTAGAACATTTAATTCTAGAAAATTAGAAAGTTTTTAATGAGTAATCTAAATGAGCGTTTATTTTTTGTCTGAACTAGTCGCAACTGTGTCTTCATCATCTCATCAGTGTTACGATAACTGGAATTGTTGATGTTAATTCAACATGGGAATGCTTACATTCTTCCACATCAATAAATACGAACATAACAGTCATTCGTCTGGCTAATGTTGATAACTTGTTTACTTAAAAATCATTATTATTTTTTTAAACATTATTATTGCCGCGCCGATACTATCATTATTATCACTAATATTATCATCACTGGGTTACTATATTCGGTTTGCTATATTATTACCTCTATCATGTAAATAGTTGCGAAGAGTCGATTAAAGGCACCTCAACTGATAATTTTAAGGTTGATAAGATAAAAAATTCAAGCCTAACTATGAAAATTTTTTTAAAGTTTCTTCAATCAGCACCAATTTTAATATCAATGCAAATTCCCAGCTAAAAAGCTTTTTCCTATTTCTTTTCAATATGTGTGCATTCTCGCGCTATTAGCTAATGTAGACCGCATTCGCCTTAATAAATTCAAATTTGGCGATTAAGATCAATTAGTTGGAGGATGAGAACCTTAGAGCGAAAATACAAACAGACGATATGAGCTGGAAATGGTGTAACACATATAGCAATTAGTGTTACGACAGCGAGTGGTTCTTTATTTCCATTTGAGCCGAATATAATACAATCGGTTAAATTGATACCGTGAAAATGCTTTGAAACAAGTTGTACCAACTCTTGCGGTTCACTCATTACCAATATTGATGAGGTCTACAATGTACTATTGTCATTTAAAAAAAAAGAAGAAAAAAGAAATCACATAAAATCTTAAATGTTTTTTTTTGCATAAGCAGCAATAATTATGTTACAACTTCATACTTAAAGTAACTTTTTAAAACCTAGACATTTTGTTGGAAATCATAATCGATCATTGTCGGAAAAATGGTACGGATTAAGGAAAGTAATAGCTTGATATTTAAAAAGATGTTTTATAATGCATTCAAAAAACATAAATACAACATCAAACCATAACAAATAATCCTTTCTCTAAAAAAATGTCATAAAATTTCGAGAAAAATAATGCTTACTTTTTATTTGCTCTAAATGTAGTTTGTCGTTCATGAAGAGATTGTAAAAAAGAAGTTCTTATTTTGTTCCTTCATCGCTTATATCAATAAAATTTCTACTAAAAATTTATCACAATTCTCTCTGACCATTTCGAATAGACTCTTTAATTTGGTATATTTCTTCCTTATTTTTCGTTTCATTATTCAAAAAATTGTTTGAAAATCACAAATGCACATCTATGAACGTACGTATGTCTTTCAGTTGATTTTCAATTAAGGAACTGTTGTAAAACACATAGAGCAATTAAATATCTCAAGAGGAAAGCAAATGACGCGACTAATTAATTAGTAATAGAACTACTAATTAATTAATTAATTAATTAGTAATAGAACTACTAATTAATTAGCAATTTAATAGTAACAATTAATCGTTTTGAGATATAATGAAGACAATTTGAAGAAAAAAAACATACAATCTAAAAGAAAACTCACAAATTGAGCGATAGTAAATGTTAAAGTGATTGCAATGATAGAAAACATTTTCTTTTTTGTTGGTTGATTGTTCATCATTGCATGATAGCGATATATAAAACCGAATGGCATTGACATAAACTCGTAGAAGATGAGGCTTAGTATTATCATAAGCACAACGTATGAACATGTACTACCCATCGCGGCGATAGGACCCATTGAAGAATACGCAAAAATTAAATTGAAAATCAGCATCCTGAAATAATTATGTACATTTCGAGTAAACTAAAGTCTATAGGGAAATGTAATCGTTTAAAAAAAACGAAAGAAATGGATGAATGAATGATTATATGGCATTATTTATATGCGATAAGTCCAAGGGTTTGAAAAAATAAATTGGAAGCGTTAAAAAACCAAAAAGAGTGCGCTGATAAGGCATACACCTGTGGGACTGCGTTGTAAGTAAAATAAGTAGGCGCCACTGTTCTGAGGAGATAGCGTACAACCAAAAGGACGTAAGGTACGGCGTGGCGCGTTGGGTAGGGGGTGGAGGGTGGGGGATCACGCAATATTTCGAACCAAAGCACTCGTTTTTGTGTCAAAAATAGCTTTCCAAATGTGACATCTGCGATGCTGATTCCTCTGTTCAACCACTACGGTACATCTCCACCGATAGTGGATATGCTGCTGAATTGGTGAGCGCAATTTGCATAACAAAATGTCTCATGCATGAAAAATACCATACACAGGTATTCTTTTAACCTAATACTTTAGACGATAGCATTTTATGTTGAGCGCAATTCTCAACCATTCACAGCATCGCAATTGTTCGTTGCGCGGATGCCGCTGCAATTCAAATATGACAAACGTAGTTCAGGTTGCGTTAACTGTGTTGATTTTTGACTTATTGTGATTTGCCAACAATGCGTAAAACTTCTCTTTTGAGCAACATGTAAGCAAAGTTTGCCAATTTCTATATCTAATAACAATTTTTTACTTCTTTTAAACAACGTTTCCGTCATATTGAATAGAGAATAGCAAACGATGATATCATAATTAGTATATTTTTGTTTGCATAAGCGTCATCGTAGAGTAACACTGGGCTATAAATAAAAACATTATAGGTTGATTCGTTAAAAGTTTTCAAAAAAAAAAAGAATTTCAATTCGCACATGACTAGCTGGCCTCACTAAAACTGAGTGAGTGGATGAAGTTGGGAAATGAGTAAGTAAAAGTTCAAAATGACTTACCTTGGTTGTAGTAACATGAATCCAATAGCTTTTAGAAAGTCAATCATTACGGTATTTGCAATAACGACTGAAAAATTCGATAAATTGCTCGGTGTTTTGAGTAGAATCAAAAAGAGTAAAAGTCCATTCAGTAAAATACCACTTGTACCCGTCATCCAATAAAATATTCGAAAACACGTTCCAAGTATATCGTCCATTATTCGCCTTCAATATTTACGAGTTCATATAAATTTCAATGCGCGAAGAGTTAGTTACTTTTATACGTTACGAAATCAATGGAATCGAAACGAAACGATCTTTATGTGCAGTAATAATTTGAATTCCAGTTTGTGAAATTTTAGTAATTGTGAAATTATTGTGAAATTAGGTAATTGTGATAATTGTGAAATTTAGTAATTGTGAAATTATTGTGAAATTAAGTAATTGTGATAATTGCGAAATTCAGTAATTGTGAAATTATTGTGAAATTAGGTAATTGTGATAATTGTGAAATTTAGTAATTGTGAAATTATTGTGAAATTAAGTAATTGTGATAATTGCGAAATTCAGTAATTGTGAAATTATTGTGAAATTAGGTAATTGTGATAATTGTGAAATTTAGTAATTGTGAAATTCATCGCCCCCTAGCTAAAAAAATTCACAAATGAAACCTCCATTCAACTTAAAATGTGCAAAAGAAGAAGTTCGCCATTGTTTTGAAATCATTTGCGTTTTGGCAATTTCACCCGATTTCTTAAGATGTTTGCTAATTTCCTAAAGAAAAGTCATATTTTAATTAATCCAACCGGTCGCATAAATCTCTCACTAAAGAAACGCTTTTCTGCAATCAGACCTGCATTGAAGGCAATTGAACTAATCATAAAATTGAAGTAAATTTTTTACGCCCTTTAAGAAGCTATGGAACAACTTCTCCTATGGACGACAGTCAACTGGATGATTATGAGATGACCTACTTTGATCTTAGGAGCTACTTTGTATTACGCGCTCCAACGTTCTCATATTTCCAACTTTGATGACTCCTGAATTAATACAGCGATACGGGGAGGTCTGATGGGGCAGTAGTTCAGCGGTAGAGCTCCCGCTTCGTATGCAGGGAGACCTGCGTTCGATCCCCGGCTACTTCTCCGACGGATCGCCAGCAGGCTGACCACCAGGCGTCCCGAAACTGGTCAGAAAAATCATGCGTGGGCATGGTTGTTAGCTGCATCGATACGGGAATCGATGAAACTACAGCTTCCTTTGCAACCCTTTGCATGCAGACAGATACGTCCATAACCACACTGACAAATGCATCGTTGCCAGAGCGCGCTTTGCAAATGCAAATTTGCCAAAAGTGTAGCACATCGAAACCATAAGACGCAAGCCCTAATCCCACTTCAGTGACATGCATCTTAAACGCTACGTCCGCAGTAACGAATGAGCTCTAGTGCAAGAAGCGTCGCACCGAATGCATAAAGAGACTCGATTACCTGTGGCTGCACAGATGTTAGGAGGCTACAATATCAGCAAAAGTGTGGAAATTATCACCAAACATATATATAAGGAGACTATCGCATTGGCAGAAATTGGACATGAAATGTCTGTATAAGGTCGGATTCGATAAGCGCACTGTGATACACTGAGCTACCTACCGTGCCAACCAACGGCTGTAGCACATCGAAACCATAAGACGCAAGCCCTAATCCCACTTCAGTGACATGCATCCTAAACGCTACGTGCGCAGAAACGAATGAGCTCTAGTGCAAGAAGCGTCGCACCGCATGCATAAAAAGACTCGATTACCTGTGGCTGCACAGATGTTAAGAGGCTACAATATCAGCAAAAGTGTGAAATTATCACCAAACATATAGATAAGGAGATTATCGCAAAAGGAAATGAATTATTACCAAACGAACAATTGACAGAAATTGGACATGAAATGTCTGTATAAGGTCAAGTTCATGTTGATGATTAATCGCAACTCATTCTGCCTCCAGCATATGCCATTTATTGCAATAACTAGCATCAACTCTCAAGGAAGAAGAAACTTTAAAGAGACGGTTTCGAACGGCATAGGACTGGCGAGAAAAAGGCTATAAGCCCCCCCCCCCCCCCCCCTGTAAATGCTGATTAATAAAGCAATGGCAATTTTCTTTCACTACCAAACAGCGTTGCATAACCATTCGTATGAAATCTTTAAGAACGGAAAAGAAAACTTTTTTTTCCAGCTCATCTTGACAAAATATATTCCTCTCTGCCCGAAATTTCTCTTCTGCAATTCGCAGAAAGTGGAAGGAGGAGGGGTGGGGGAGACCACATCGATATGCATTTAATTACAGCAGTGACATATTTGCGAATGGTCGAGGTAGTTGACAAGCCCAGTTTTATCTTTGCTTTTTCACTCCATACTTAACTGCTCGAATTTTGTCTAGCATAATGATGCTGTTGATGAAATGTGGTAGTAGTTGTGAAGTGGGACACTGGAATGAGACTGTTTTAGAAATGCGTTGTGATCGAAATCAATATTCAATTGAGTTTGGCTCCGAAGTTGTCGTTCAATGAGATGGTCGGAACGGGGTTCGAGCAAAGAGTAGAGGAGAGGATATGGCAGGAAACCGTAACCTCCTTTCTCCCTCCTGCTTCTACGGCCCTTTCCACTCTCGTCAGTACGGGAAAAGACCCACTGTTCCCCTCGTCTGCTCGCTTTTAGGAGGAAGTCGCGAAATTTGATGCGAAGTTGAATGAATTCATGAAAACGACTTGCTGCACGAATAGGCATCGTCGAAATACTCCTAACAAGTGCAGCCGTGCATTACATCGGAGTCTCGAGCATCGTCACGAAACGTTTTTGGGTGCCTCTGAAAGTTCCAATTGCCAGCGATGGCTGGATGTCGGGGTAGAGGAGCGGAGTTATGGAGGGTTGAGACTTTCGCAAGAAGGAGGAGGAACCTGATGCATCAATTGTTGTTATGTGGAGAAAGGAAAACAAAGCGGAGGAGGTTAGATGTCAACAGCAGTTAATGGCATGAGGGAATAGGCAGTCATCAGCAGTGTAAGATGTGCTGGAGATCACAGTGACGCAAAAGCCATTCCACTTAAATGATAACTGTCTAAATATTTCAACAAGTGAAGACCGCTTGAGAAAACTAGAACTGCGCAGAAGGGCAGAAGTGAACAATAGCACATATGGAAATAGGATGTCAACAAGATCGTTGATATGTTCATAGATTGTTATCGGTAAATAATTGAAATATGAATGGGCAAATTGAAATATATGAAAAAAAGATTGAAATATGAACGAGCAAATTGAAATATATGAAAAAAAGACTGACATATGAATGGATAAATAAATCAGGCTGAGCGGTCATAATGCTGTGAATGATTCGCTGTTTTGCACAAGCATCCAGACAATAACGTCCAGAAATGTAAAATCTCTTCACTCAGTAAAACGTATATAATGATATTATCACCAAACCCTGCCCTCCTTCCTTCTCGCTGTCCACGCCTTTCCCTCCCTCCCATTCTCCCTTCCCCCTCCTTTCTTCACCAAAAAAACGCTGCCGACTTTGATCATTTTCTTTATCCGCCAACACGGAATGTATGAGTTCTGCCCTTCCCATTTGTGACAATTTATAGAAACAGGGCTGCCACTTAGCCCTCCCCCCTCCCATCCCTTCTCACCTCCCATAATATCCAGAAAAAGGTCAGCTGCACGGAAAGGATTTTTTAGTAGAAATTTGTCCTAAGCAATTTTTTGTTTGCCTATAAGTATTAGCGTATAGAAAATATGCGTGCATTATTCGCGTGTCACATTTCCTATTTGCGAGCAGCCATTAAATATGAACCAAACATATATATAAGGAGACTGAACAATTGACAGAAATTGGACATGAAATGTCTGTATAAGGTCGGGTTCATGTTGATGATTAATCGCAACTCATTCTGCCTCCAGCATATGCCATTTATTGCAGTAACTAGCATCAACTCTCAAGGAAGAAGAAACTTTAAAGAGACAGTTTCGAACGGCATAGGACTGGCGAGAAAAAGGCTATAAGAATGTGAACGAAGGAATTATGATGGGAAATGGGATTGGCGACAATGCCTACATGGCTAGTACTCTCATCATAAGAATCGGTGGCAACCGTTTCTTAAGTAACAGCAGGGCGATGTAAACCACGCCTCAAATCAGCCAAAACTGGAATAAGATGCCAGAGACGATTAGGCGAAAAAAATAAACAGCAAATACATACACTAAATATCAGTGCTATTTTTATTCTGAAAGAGTGCTTACTGTTTGCGATAAAAATAAGCATTTAGTTGTTGCGCACAACATTCGTCGCATGACGAATTTTACATGAGCATGATGACGTTTTAGTGCTCTTACTTATGAGAGAAGCACCACTTGAATAGGTAAATAAATTGGGCTAAGCAGCCGTACTCTTGTGAATGTTTCGAAGTTTAGGCCAAACATCCAATAAAAAAATGTCCAAAACGTATATCCCTTTAATTAGATAAGATGTATCTTATAATATTACCATCAAAGCCTCTGCTCTCTTACCTCCTCACTTTACCTTTCCTCTCACTCCTTCCCCTCCTCCGGCACTCCCATTTTCCTCCATCCTTCCCCAGAAAACATACGAAGAACAAACAGTGCCAGTTTTTATAAGGTCGGGTTCATGTTGATGATTAATCGCAACTCATTCTGCCTCCAGCATATGCCATTTATTGCAGTAACTAGCATCAACTCTCAAGGAAGAAGAAATTTTAAAGAGACGGTTTCGAACGGCATAGGACTGGCGAGAAAAAGGCTATAAGAATGTGAACGAAGGAATTATGATGGGAAATGGGATCGGCGACGATGCCTACATGGCTAGTACTCTCATCATAAGAATCGGTGGCAACCGTTTCTTAAGTAACAGCAGGACGATGTAAACCACGCCTCAAATCAGCCAAAACTGGAATAAGATGCCAGAGACGATTAGGCGAAAAAAATAAACAGCAAATACATACACTAAATATCAGTGCTATTTTTATTCTGAAAGAGTGCTTACTGTTTGCGATAAAAATAAGCATTTACTTGTTGCGCACAACACTCGTCGCATGACGAATTTTACATGAGCATGATGACGTTTTAGAGCTCTTACTTATGAAGGAAGCACCACTTGAATAGGTAAATAAATTGGGCTAAGCAGCCGTACTCTTGTGAATGTTTCGAAGTTTAGGCCAAACATCCAATAAAAAAATGTCCAAAACGTATATCCCTTTAATTAGATAAGATGTATCTTATAATATTACCATCAAAGCCTCTGCTCTCTTACCTCCTCACTTTACCTTTCCTCTCACTCCTTCCCCTCCTCCGGCACTCCCATTTTCCTCCATCCTTCCCCAGAAAACATACGAAGAACAAACAGTGCCAGTTTTCATCGTTTTTTTCATTTGTGGACATGGAATTTACGAGAAGTTCCTCCCTTCCCAGTTGCGTCGATATATCGAGGCAGGTCTAGCGCTTAGCCCTCATCTTTCCCATCCCCCTCTCACCTCCCCCAATATCCTGAAAAAGGTGCGCTGCCTGGAAATGAGCATAACTTGTGAATGTTTCGAAGTTTAGGCCAAACATCCAATAAAAAAATGTCCAAAACGTATATCCCTTTAATTAGATAAGGTATATCTTATAATATTACCATCAAAGCCTCTGCTGTCTTACCTCCTCACTTTACCTTTCCTCTCACTCCTTCCCCTCCTCCGGCACTCCCATTTTCCTCCATCCTTCCCCAGAAAACATACGAAGAACAAACAGTGCCAGTTTTCATCGTTTTTTTCATTTGTGGACATGGAATTTACGAGAAGTTCCTCCCTCCCCAGTTGCGTCGATTTATCGAGGCAGGTCTAGTGCTTAGCCCTCATCTCTCCCATCCCCCTCTCACCTCCCCTAATATCCAGAAAAAGGTGCGCTGCCTGGAAATGAGCATAGTCACAAGGGTGCTCAAGACAAATGCGCCAAATTTCTTCCATTTTTATATGTTGCAAACTGAACACGTTAAGACGGCTAGCAACAAAAATTGAAAATTGTGATGCCTGATAGTGTACTAAAATGTAATTCTTTGAAGAACGAATACCAACAGCATTCAAAATCGACTAGAGGCACGTTACGAACAAAAGAATAAAATGCCTTCGTTTGTCGCTTGTCGAGAAGCCGTCCGTTGAATCGTTCGAAAAAAATTTCAATGAGCCTTCAATGTGAAAGGTATAGTTTCAATTTTGCCGTTAGAGGCCTTTTAGAGAGAGAGAGAGAGAGAGAGAGAGAGAGAGAGAGAAGAGAGAAAGAAGAGAGAGAATTTCTTACGGTAATGAAAATAAAGAATAAAAAGCGAAAAAAAGGCCTTTTAGAGAGAGAGAGAGAGAGAGAGAGAAGAGAGAAAGAAGAGAGAGAATTTCTTACGGTAAGGAAAATAAAGAGTAAAAAGCGAAAAAAATTTTTTTTTTCGATTTAAAGGAATCTGTCTCGCACTTTATTAAGCCATTTTAACGCCTACTAACCACAAATATATTCGCAGTTTAAACCATAAACGGAGCGACCTCGTTACTAAATGCCAATCGCTGTGTTGTGCCAACTCTAATATTACTTTTCAATTTTATGCATCAGATTTTAAGAAGTGGGGCTGGCATTTCATTAGAAGGATAACGAATAACGGAGCGTGTAAGATGTCAAACGCAGCTAAATTTCCAACATTAATTCGACGTATCAAATAAAAGTATACTCAAGTTCAAAATTGCGCACTTTAATTTTGCCGACTGCGACAAATATAACCATTGTCTTATAACCAATATAACCAATGTCTTATAACCAATATAACCAATATATTTATAAGCAATATCTTATGACCAATGTTATAACCAATAACCAATATTATAACCAATATAACCAATACACGAGGTAAAAAAGAACTGAGCAATACACTGTTACCATCGAATAGATTCACTGAGAAGAGCAAACGACAAAACACTTAACCACCTCACATGGCCTAACACGCATTTTTGGTGCACTTCTACTATCTGGTCTCGTTTTGAAGTGTGCGGGTCCGTATGTAATATCTTACCTGCTCCGTATCAGTCCTCTCATTTCACTTCAATGTCGGGAGTTCTTTTGCTTACAGCTATTTAATGCAAACAACGTAAGTGTCGATAGTTGATCAGTCAGTCACTGAACTGACCATACTTATAGTTGGCTCTACGTACTTAGGGTAGAAGTTGTATGAATCATAATATAGCACAAAATATTCGACATTCTCAGCATCATAATATACGAAAAAAAGAAATCGTCGATATCAATAGTCAATTATAATGCAAATTATGCGAGTACGACTACTCATTTGTACTCATTTGTACTCATTTGCACGAGTGCTCATTTGCAGAAAAAATTGCCCACTCGACGAATCGAACCAATAGCCGGCCGAATGGAATCATTTATGAATTGTAATATGACGTAACAAAATGGTAACAGCACTTTAAGGGCGTTAAGAAAAATTTAATTTATGGATATACTCATTAAACATGTTGATGAGTTTGCGCTATATGAAATGCGAGCAATCGTAATTCGCTTCACTAATAACCAATCAGTTTTTTTTTCAACGATCACATATTGAAATAATTTCAAATCCATGCATGATACGATCATGCATTTCACATGCTTATCACGCTCAATTACCAACTCATTAAATTCATAAATGAGCAGCTAATTGTTCAACTTATTTTGCTGTTGAATTCAACGAGCAAGTTCATTTATTTTCATGTAAAACGTCATTTCTTGACACGAAACGATTTTTATTTATTCGAATTATATACCATTTCTTTGCGTTACCATCATGAAAGCAGCACTTAACTATCGAACGAAAATGAAAGAAAGCAAAAGATGAAATGCTCTAAATTCAGCAGAATTTATCCTCAGAATGCCAATGAAAAATGGCCACAAACATTGCAATTAATTATGATTAGAGCCCATAAGAAACGGAAATATAATATATTCTAAAAGCACTGCTGCGATGAGTGGGAGATTACTGAATGCTTGTTTACTCACTCGCTTATTTGCTCTCTTTGTTATTCGGTAAGAGTAAGAGGGAAGTGCAAATGCTTTTGGCAGCATAAGCACCAGCCGGCTTAATCCACGGAGGGGATTGGCGAGGGAAGAGAAGAGAATGGAGACGGGGGATTACGAGACAGGAAAAATTACCTTTATGCCCTGACCGGCGAGTTGTAAAAAAGGCCAGTCATCGCAGAAATTAAATTTCAAGCGACTGAAGTTTGCAAAGATGTTTGACATGACGTTGTGAAGCAAACGGTAATTAACTGAAAGAAATTAAGAAATCGGATATTATCGAAATCGTTGTGCCGTCTTTTGCTGATTTTTCTGCATAACTGTTGCAAAAAATTGCTATTTTTTGCAATACATTGCAGAGCTCACAAGCGGGAGCTGAATCGGCCAAACATTTAAGCATGTGCCAGCAGAGATTGGCTGTTGTGTTACGGTTTCGCAATATGTGTCCTTCGGTCTCGCACTGCTTTGTGCTGTGTTCTTTTTGTTTTGGTATTTGGGAGAGGGGGGGGGGGAGGAGGGGAAGGGATAGAGGGATAGAGGGAGGAGGAGATGGAAGGGGAGATGATGCATGCTCATTTCGCTCAGTTGTCGGCTTTTTCATATCGAATGTTGGATTGTTCTGTACTTTTGTTCCCATTTTGCTGCTAATATTGCCGCTGTCGCATTTCAGCCTATTATTCGCAGCCGTTATTTAATCGAACAAAAATTCCTCATTGCATTCATTGCACGCAACGTAAACGACAAGCTCAGACAATGTATACGACGATGAACTCAAGCTCAAAATTAAAACTTCCACACTAAGTATCCCCCTTAACTATAGACCATTCAAGGGTTTCATCAAACAGTTAGTTGTCTTTATAATAATCAACACTACTGCATCGCATATTACCATATTCTGAATTAACACCCAAGAAGTTTCATCTCGTCCCATATTCGGTTCCGAATGTTTTCCAATTCTCCTTCGCCCAACTACCATCTCAACCTATCACAGTACTCTACTGGGCCCTCCTTTTATCTGATAACGTTCTATATTCGTTTCTACATGACGACTTCCTAAGTTATCCAAGTGTGTTCCACTCTCCCTAAAGCATCTAAAGAACAAACACATCAGCACCATTAGCACATAATGTGGTACGTTCGAAGAGCATTTATAACGCTCCTTGTTTTTGTTTTACAATTTCATGACCTTTTCGACCTTTATGATCGACGTAGCGAATGATTATTGGCACATTAACGGCCACATTTTGGAACAGCTGAGAAAGATCATGACAGCAATAGAAATGCCATTTTTAGAGCTTAGTCAACAATTAGTGGATATTTGTATCTTCAAAATTCCTGAAAAATATCTAGGCACTACAAACAGGTGAGATAAAACGATGCGATGAAGCGATATTTCTCATATGGTTTAACAGCGACCCC
>JPKZ01000060.1:129571-142776 GCA_000803305.1 Toxocara canis | reverse complement strand
GGGGAACGCATGCTATGTGTTTCTCGTTTCATCGTTCAAAAAACTCAGGCAGCTCCAAATTATTAATTTTTTGTATGCAAAATATGATGCTCATTAGGACGACTGTACAACAATTATACTTGCTCTAAGGCACGATGCTTATCGAGATAGAATGTGCAACATTGAACGCTTAAGTGCATATAACAAAACTGTTGATTCGTTCTATTTGTTCAAATACGCTCTGTACATTACAATTGCTTTTTATAAGCGCTGTCACTGGTGAAACTTTTACTGCAATAATTGCCGTTGATTTCTAGTATATGTTATTTAATATGATTTCATCATTCTTTTTTGCTGTTCTCTTATTATCTTCTCTATTATTCGTTAAATTTTTGGCAATAATTATTTTCAGCACATTTTTTAAAACAAAATTTTATGTTAAACAACAAACAATTAACAAAACTTGTTCGGCCATACTAGGCTTAACAAAACATTTGCATTAAAAAAACTGGTCGCAAAATGATTTAGGTTCTCATTTTTCGAGACTTTTCGCGAAATTTTTTCTAATTTTAAAATTCCTTTAGGAAAAATTTTGCAGAAATATCGTCTGCTGAATTTTTTACATCACTGATCGTATCGCTAGCCACCTACTAGAGCTGAAACGCTCTTTTTTATTGTCGATGAAACGATAACGCGATAAAGTCTACAGCTATGAATGCGGCATAAAATATGAGCATAACGAAATGAAACTAATAATATTTATTCAAACACATTAGCAAAGTTTAACGAGACCATCACGATCGTAAATACGGACCATACCAACATTGCAAACGGCCAAAAAACGTGTGAGAAGGGGCTCATAGAAGAACGTGGCACCGGTGTTCCTAGTTCACGAATGCTGTACCTAAAATGTACCACTGCTGACGAATGAAACATTTTAAAAGTTCACCACTGTTTCAGAACGTTCTCTCAAAAATGTACCAGTTTGATGGTATGAATTTGTTACATCGATAGATCGTATAGCAGTAGATTGAACGCCATTGAACGTGTACGTTAAATTTGTAATAGATGCGTTTCTCCAGTTAAACGCAACATAATGCAATGATGATTAGATGAAAACTATAACAATCATATTCCCCACCTAGTCCACTCCTTAAGCCTTGAAAGTTCAGTCAGTCAATCGAACACAAATGTATAGATGGTTGCCGAGTTACGCTGGTTAGAGTTATGATATTTGGAACTTACAATGACGATACTCATAAGGTAAAATTGTATAAATATTTGAAGTTTCGCGCGGAAGGCAAAATGTAACACCGTACGATACGTTGGGAACGATGCGGAGATGCACGCATCGCTCGCCTTGCTAGATACCAGTTTGCAGTACTACCCAATACTGATCAGTATTCTATAAGACTTATGGGCAGGCTAGGCTAGTTGCCGAATTATGATATTTCAAGTTACGATGGAGTCGTCGTAACGCATCTCCATCGTAACTCGACGACTGCCTGTAGTCCTTATAAAATCGCCTCTTCTTTGTGTTCAAGGAATTATGTGCTAGAGATCGTAGTGAATAGGATATTATACAAAAGAAAAGCAACTAGAATTCTCTCAACCATCTTTCGAATGTTATGCATTTTAGCTGCAACAGAAAACTGCGAAATCGTAAGCCGAAAATAACGGAAATACTCGTATCCTTCTGAAAGTAGTAACGATATAAAGCGCAGTAAAAGCTAATTAAAGTTAAATTGAAGTGAAAGAGGTTGTCCAACTTACCTTCTGCCGAAAATGACAATTAAAGATGGGATGACACATTGCACACCGACGCCCGGATAGCTTCCAGTAATTTCGGCTAATATTAGCACATTATCAGTAAGCATCGCAATCAGTAGAGCCAATCCGAGTAGAATCGCCATAACGATATAACGTCGTATTAAACGCGGTTTGGCTTGTGGTGGTTCAGCAAGGGTCGCCTTTCGTACATGATCCTCTTGCTCGAGCGTTTTCCTTCTGATTCTTTCCTCCTCTGTCTCACTCTCTTCCCCATCCTTTCCTTTGACAGTCATCTCGATGTCACTGTCAGAACTTCCTTTCTCACTAGATTCCCGATGTTCTGTTTCTTTGCTTTCCTCCTTTTGCATATCGACTACTGCCTTGTTTTCGACATTTTCTTCACCCCTATGAGTAAAAATTTTAATAATTTTCTTTCTTTCTTCATTTCCTCTTCATCTTCTTTTAATATTTATTGCATTGAATAGACAACAAATTGCATTTCACCTTCAATGCACTAATACGTGATATTGTTAAGACAAAACTCTTTGATACTGGAACAGATAGGTCAATTAGTGCTAATCTTATCCGCAATTTATGAATTTTGTTGTATCATTCGAAAATTCTGCACAATCTAATGGCTATGAAGAACACAGAAAAAACACTAACTGGTACTTACGTTTCAAACTTCCTTGCGATCGGTTCCGATGTTGAACTAGCCACTTTGTTAGAACGGAAAAATGTGATGCCTTTTTCGGCAAGCCTACAATAATTCGTTATTAAAGATACGCTATATTCATATTTTGAACATTGTTTTTTTCTTTTTTAGTATCTCCAACATAATTCATACTTCGTTGAAGAAATTATAAATTCTGGTTTCCGTTCTTTACGCTTTCAACGTCTAGGAATTTTCAGAATACACATGTGTAATCAGTCGATGTGGACGGAAACTGTATGCGAACAAATAATGAATATTAGATATGCATGTTTGATCCATTAACAAAATATCGATAAACAATAATGTCGATTTTTTTAAAGAACAAACAACACGTCAATTCCATCAAATCGATACGGCTTCGTTCATTCATTGTTTTATGCTTCTTACGACCACTTGTTTTAGCAGGTTTTTTCAGCAGATTATTTCCGTATTATTTGTTCTCCAGTATAAAACATAGTTTTTGGTCTCGTTTTTCTTATGTAATCATTTGTGATGATTATTATTTTGCAATGATTATTACTATTTTGCAATGATTATTACTATTTTGCAATGATTATTACTATTTTGCAATGATTATTACTATTTTGCAATGATTATTACTATTTTGCAATGATTATTACTATTTTGCAATGATTATTACTATTTTGCAATGATTATTACTATTTTGCAATGATTATTACTATTTTGCAATGATTATTACTATTTTGCAATGATTATTACTATTTTGCAATGATTATTACTATTTTGCAATGATTATTACTATTTTGCAATGATTATTACTATTTTGCAATGATTATTACTATTTTGCAATGATTATTACTATTTTGCAATGATTATTACTATTTTGCAATGATTATTACTATTTTGCAATGATTATTACTATTTTGCAATGATTATTACTATTTTGCAATGATTATTACTATTTTGCAATGATTATTACTATTTTGCAATGATTATTACTATTTTGCAATGATTATTACTATTTTGCAATGATTATTACTATTTTGCAATGATTATTACTATTTTGCAATGATTATTACTATTTTGCAATGATTATTACTATTTTGCAATGATTATTACTATTTTGCAATGATTATTACTATTTTGCAATGATTATTACTATTTTGCAATGATTATTACTATTTTGCAATGATTATTACTATTTTGCAATGATTATTACTATTTTGCAATGATTGAAACTTTAGCAAACAACATCCCCATTAGTCGATTATACTGTGCATTTTTAGAGTAAGTTTGCAAGTAAAATGAAATATGGACATCAATCCATCCATACTGATAGCACAAGAGTAAGGAAAAAATTCAATGCGAGTTTGTTCACAGCAAAATCTATAAGTGTTGTATTTTCAAAAAGATAGCTAGCTATTTTCACTAACGTTGAAGAGGATGACGTGCAGAATATGATTGCTTCCGTTGGTACACTTCTTTCGAATTATTATTCCATGACTATGGGCGATTAAGTGCTCATAATAATGAAGCATGCGGAAATTATAATGTGGCCGTAATTCACACTATTTCTGCACTATTTATCATGGGAGCACTTTCATTATGAATAATATTTATAAGCAGATAAGGTTACATGAAAAGAAAGTACAAGTATAGCTAAGCAACTCAACGACCACCATTTACGCCCCAGTCCCACAATTTTCTTCTCCTCTTATGCTATGTTTTATGGAGCACATTTGTGTTGTTCCTTTTTGTCACTAGTTCCGCATACTATCGATATTAAGTCCTATATGTTTATGAAACAAATCGATCACACTTATTTTTCGCTTATTCGAATGAACCAAAACAATACTTACATCTCCTCACAAATGTCGAGAAATACGAGCAAATTGTTGATAAGCGTGCAACCAACAATCGGATAGTTGGAGGTGATCGTAAAAACAGGGAAAAGCGCAAGAAAATAATCGCATATTTTATAGAAAATAGTCTGGAAATAGGCATCATGCAAAAAATTTAAAGGATAAACGTCGTATATATCCTCGAACGCAAATGCGCCCGTCATCGCGAGTGCCACATAGAACAAAAGCACGCAGATATAAACCATCAGTACACCCCACATTATATGACGCTTGTTCCTGAAAGAAAATCGTTTTCCAGTTTAATCAACAACATATCGTATTTTTCAATTCACAAACCACAATCTCCACAACTGACTTATACACCCTTTCTGCATAAGGCATATGTTGTTAAGGCAGAAGTTAGGTGCTGCTAGTGTAAGTATCAGTTGCGCAAAACCTAATAACGATCATATTTGGAATTTCAAAATGAAACAGTACTTCAATGACCTACGAGTACCAAAAAGTTAAAGAATTCGCCCTCTTCAAAAACGGACGTACACTCTGGCGGAAATATCAATTTAAAGGCGCAGAAGTTTCCTCCTTCGATTAAACAAATAGTAGATGCTAGTTATTAGATTTAGCGTTTACGTTTTTCATTCTTTTACCACTTGGCCTATCACTGTTACAAAGAAGAAAGTAAAACTTGTAGGGATTTATTTAGTTTTGCTACTTCCTTCGTTTTTCACCTATTCACTAGTTCTTTTATAGGTGAAACACGTGTTTAAAAAAATGAGTGAAATTTTTTGTGGCTCTTCTATCGATTATTGGATGCAATAGCTATCAATGAATAGTATCTCAGCAACATTCAAAACAGTCTAATTGACAGCACCTTAAAAAAGAAACTTAATGGAATACTTACGACATTGGAGTTATAAGACTGGGTAAACTATGATGGCACATGAACGCGTAGACAGTTGTTCCAAACAGTGAGCCGAATCCACTTGCTATGACCGGCTCCGGAATAGATGGTGATCCTTTCACGCCCAACCGGATACTGGCCAGTATAATCATCAGAATAAACGCTATAATAGAACGTTATCGCTTCAAGTAATATCATACCATTTAATAATCGTCGAACTTTTTCCCACTTAAGGTTTTCATGTTTGATCTGTAGGATACTTCGCATTCACTGTTGACTGCTGATCTAGAGTGAAGCAGAAACTCAGTGGGATATAATAAAACTTTAAGTCATTAAAACATTCGAAAATAGAAGGAATAAGAGGAAGAAATTGACAGTTTCCTCGTACAGAAATTCTTCACTTGTAGCTGTCCGTTACGTCCTATTCTAAACCATCTTTAGGCGAAAACATTTTAGCCCCAACTAACACAGTGATACCCATGCCCGATTCCACTCTCTTAACTGGGATAATATCCACGCTTCACCCGAAAAAAAAACAGTGGGAATTAAGAGTGAACGAAGGAAGTTTTAGTTGAAGGCTTTAGTTTCGTATAATGAAGGCTAAATCGAAATTACCAGATTTTGAAAAGTAGTAGATGGTATGGAAGGGGGTGGGGATGAGGAGCGGAGGAGGAGGGGAAGGGTGAACAAGCCGACTCAAATTTCGCTCATGGTGCTAGAACTAGGTGGTAGGCAACGCTTTATCTGTTCATTGTATGCCGCGCCATACGTTTGCTCATACGGTATGAGTACACATTTACGGGACGGCAACGAAGGTTAATTCAAATGATGACAACGTACCTGTCCACCTGCAGACCGAAGTGGACACTTGCAAATATTTCGTACGGGTCACTCCGATGATAACAAGTGGAGTGACGAAGATCATAAATCCGGCGATGCATATACGGTAGATAGCAACTCGATTGCTCCAGGTTGGCCAGCTTGACCAACAAGGATCGTCCCAGCTTACCACTGACGAATTCGCAGTTGCATCCGGATCGCTAAATCAGCTCAACTAATCAATGAACTGCTCCCTTAAACTGCGCTTCTTAAACAGTAGGCAAATTATCGTACTGCACAGTGGAGTCTATACTCTTACTGTTAAGCGGAGACTGATAAGCAGCCCAGGAGAAGAACAGGAACACCGTAAGTTTAATCAAGTAAACATATCGCTATTTCAGCAAATCCTTAAGACATGATGATCGCCAGAAGATAAATATTATCAGGTTCATATCCATAAGAGCAGAACGGAGATTATTTCTCCTCTAATGCATCAAAAAAAAGTGGTAATTTCGAAATTTGTCATATTATTATTTTAAGACTTCAGTAGATCATAAATTGCCTGGTTTATTTGAATCTCCGTAGCAAATACTGACGCAAATTTCATAAAAATGGGTCGTTTTGAAAATTGGAGCACCGTAGTTAGAAAAACAATACTGCTGGAAACTAGCGGAATTGAAAAAGAAAGAGAAAACCCTTAAAAATTCCAAAATTTCACATGCCAAGAAAAAAGTTCTCTGAAACCGTTATTCCTCAAATGCAAAAGTGTGAGCTTACCAAATAACATTCATAAGTGACTTCGGCACTGTAACAGTGTAAATTGCAAGATCGCCAAACAGGTAAATGGCCATGATAAGCGTAAGAATCATAACGCCGTATTTTCCCATAAAGAGATTTGCCATCGAACTCTATAAGTGAAAATAAAATACACTTGTCATATAAACGTTAATCCAATAAGCGGATGCGTTTTGTCGCTTTCGTTAGCACTAAACAGTACTACTGAAAAGGTTTTTTGCAAAATATTGCAAAATTTTCTAAAATACTGTTATCCATAACATTTACTGCAAAGTTTAGAGTACAAAGTTTAAACCAGTAAATTTAACT
This sequence comes from Toxocara canis, assembly GCA_000803305.1. Classification (NCBI taxonomy): domain Eukaryota; kingdom Metazoa; phylum Nematoda; class Chromadorea; order Rhabditida; family Toxocaridae; genus Toxocara; species Toxocara canis. The sequence goes on along the minus strand of JPKZ01000060.1, from coordinate 135,668 downwards.
ACGATGTTTACTGCAAACTGTGGTGAAATTGCATTTCTACTGCGCTGCAAATGAACTCTTTTATGCTTTCTTTTCACTTAAATTTTAGAGCATTTGTGTTCAATTGGTTGCTGTTTTTAGATTGACCTCAGCTTCACCTTGGAAATTAGAATGTGTCACTGTAATAATTTGCAGTAACTGTGAGGCACCCTACCAGTACTGATCATATCAAAGCATTATTCATACCTGCTATCCGTATAATAGAGCAGAGCACTGATACCATTATTTCATTTTTTTCGTAACGTAAGACGCCTTTTCAGTTTTATGGAACGAAAATTACGGCAAACCAGCATACAAAGAGCCGGAACGTCATCAATGCAGACTTACCACTTCAACGCGGTTGTCAATGTTGTAGATTGCAGCGAGTTCCTTTTTAGTTGCTTCACCCTTCTTCCTACACTTGAGTTGACTGCTCCGACCGGCAGCATTCGCAATAGCCATACCTTCGATCACAAATGTGGCACACACATAACTAAAGTATTGCCAACTTCAGTATATATTGCAAAAGCAGAGCGGTAGCGCTTCTTTCTTTTTTTTGCAATTGAAAATCTACAGCAAAAACACTTTTCTTCTTAATTTTTACGAACAGTGTGGGAAAGAAACTTCTTGTAAATTAATGAAAAAACTTAACTAAGATGACTTCATATTGACAAGCTGTAACTGTTTTTGTTATACTATTTGGACATGTTTAGAAATAAGTAAACGTTCTTGGCAATCAGTTGCAGGAAAAAGTAAAGTGATTTTTTGTTTTTGAAATGAGTATACGAGACACAAATCGAAACAAACCGTAAAGCAACTCATGGTACATTCATGCCCAATCATTAAAGAATTTCTATACGGTATGGTCAATACTTGCAGGCAGTTTTTGAAGGAACTGATTCTGTATGGACGCTCAAATACTTTTCATGTAGTATTTGATTTTCATACAGTATTCAATTTCGAAGATAAGACTATATCAAGTTGAAAATTGAAATTGAAAAAAGGCGTTTGTCGACTGCAAGAGTCCCTTAGCCGTAGCAAATCGAAAACGTGAGGTGCTCGCAGTATGCATAAGGATGCGGCGTGCGTTTTGCGTTGGACGTTGGTATGAATATGGTCGTTTGCATATGATATTCGCCAAATGCGTAAATATAGGACCCTCATCTTATGCCTTCGATTTGCTGATGCTTCGGGATGTAGATTTTTCTTTCTCACCGCTGATTGTATGCATTCCCCCTCTCCACCTTTCTGTGTACATATGAAGGTTTCGTACGATCGGTCTATAAAAAAATGCACGGGGCTTTCTTGGCAGGGTACTTAGTACAGCACTAGTTGGACAGTAATTTGCCTAGACATCAGTAATTCTCAAACAATCGATATTTGTCGTTTAATGGAGAAAACTGGGCGTTTTTCGTTGCGCGCATTTGGGGGTAGTCAGGAGATTTTTTTGTTTCATAGGGTAACTTTGATTGGATTTCTTTGGCTTTTAGAGGCCTATTTTACAGTGGCCACTCCACCGGAGAAGTGAACCGAATTCAAAAAGCGAACGATTTCCTCAACTTCGTCTTTTAGACAAATCGACTTTAAACATATCAAAGCAATCAAAAATTCATCATTTTGCATCATCTTTATTGAATAAGCGGCCGGCCAATTGTATCGATATACTCGACAAAATTCGTTACGGTTTCGCTGCTAGATCAAGTAACTCATCGAGTTTGCAAAACGTTATTGCAAATTTTTAGTTTTGCATTTTACAAGTCATTTTCACAAGCCCATCACTTCTCTGAGAACAGATTAATGCACTTTTCAATGATTTGCTCTATCCTCAGGCGCCGCATAATGCACTCCATAAATTTCTCGACTCATTCACATGCATATGCAATATATATGCATGGATACGAGTTTTGCAGAGGTAAATTTGCAAAAAAGCATGAGAACGGATAGCGTACGCTTAATTTTTGCAGAAATATTCTTTAAACGAATGCATGTCGTTAGCAATATTTGCACATGCATCATAGCTCATCCTGATTCTTCTTTTTTATTGTTCTTTCGCTTCTCACGACGCTTTTCGATTGATGAGCGTATTAAATGAAAAAAACTGTATGGCAAAAAGAACTTCAAGCATCGAAATATGTTGCTGCTCATATAATATAAACGACGCTAATCGGACTATGTTGCGTGCAATGTAAACCGTTCGTTACAATGGCACCGTTGTTCTTATCGCATTTATTTTTAACAGCAGCTAATAAACAGCAGCTAACAAAATCGTGCTCAAAAGAAATCAAAAATTACTCAACGTCAAACATCATAGCTGAACGGGAATATTTATTTTACAAGAAATGTTCAACATAAAAGTTTATTTGTTTTAACTAAATGGTTGGTCATATGTGATGGCGCATTGAGTTAAAATATTAATAAAATTTCATGGCTGGTTCAATAGATAGAATTATGATGAATTTAATGAAAAATTGAACGGATAAGAACTATTCTTTAAATTGCTGTCATCAGCCAAGGAATGATCAGTTTTCTAAAGTTTGTATGTTACACCAACATCAGACAAAACGGATAGTTGAGGAGAAAACAATTTGTTCGCATTAACCTCTACCACACTCGATTAATATAAAAAGACCTAAGATCTTTCCAACAATATCGGCAGTAGTTGTGTTGTTTAGAGTACTTGTAGAAAAAGGAGAACGTAATTGGTTCATATACTTCTCCTACGGATATCTGCTAAGCGTTCGACTGCACTCTGTAGTGTCTTCGATGCCTCTTCAACTAAACATACTCTGCTATGCTCAAATATATTGTACGATAGTGAAGAACAGAATAGCTTAATCGGTCATCAAGGTATAGTTAAGTATAGGATCATTCAGTGGAAAAAAAACGTGCAGTAAAAATAAACGAACAACGAGGGCAGCCCGCGATATGTGAAGGGAATTTCCAACACACTCTTCTCATAGAAAATTTGGTTGTTTTTCCTAAACAAGTGCATCGTTCTCAACAGATCGGTACAGTGGTGATTTTCGGAGCTAGAAAAGGCGTTCAGATCAGCAAGCATCCATTGTCTAATCAAAGATTTCCAACTGATAACAATTATCCTATCGTTAGCCGTTATCTAATGCTCTCATCTGATACGTATTTATTATCTATTATTATCTAATAATATCTAATATCTAACATAACTGTCATGCACTTACTGCTGTAGAAAGCCTCAGTAAATCACCACAAGCTCGTCTACTCTATAACTGTATGACGAATACGTTTTACGCGATTTGGCTAAGATGCAACTTTTTAGGACTTATTATGATGACGCCGTGCCTACTTGTATGCTCACGTATCTGCCTGTCCGTCTTTTCGGTAGCTTCAACTCGAGAATAACTGAAGCTAGAATTATGTAATTTGGCAGTTATAATCTTCAATTTAGGGTCCACCTCTATACAGAAAGTCAAATAAATCCATAGACCCATGGAATCTTGTATTCCTTTGTAAGAGTAAAAGCTGTATGCATTTCACGACCGGTTGACTTGCTTTTTCCACATCGCAAGACATCGAATCACTAACTAGCACAATATTTGTTCCGGCTGTTGGGTCCGATGAAATTAGAACTTTATGATTTCCGTGCACTTTTTTAGGAGAAATTTTCGCAAAAATCAGTCTTTTTTCGTCATTGAAAAAAATTCAATGGCAACAGTTCTCTATATCTCCGCATTCTCTGTATTAAAAATTTATAATGCAATACAGAACACGAAACGCGGACTTGCTATGAACTTTTAAAACTCGGTTTAAATGAAAGGGTCTATTCGGATACAATTTTCGGTAATTTCCTTTTTTTCTTTCTCCATGCTCTGTAGTGTTCTCCGATGTTGAGAAAATTACGCCATTAGAGGTAAGATGGCTACCCTCATTGCAGTGATAAGCGCTTTTCTTGTTTGCTTGAAAATTTATTTTTAGTTATGACGACTACCTGAACATATATAACCGTTTAATCATTTCAACAGATAGATAAAGTAAGTGAAATGAGATTGCATACTGAAAAGGAAGTTTAGAAACATTGATATACCATTGTTAGTGAGTGTGACAATTGTTTACCTCATGAAGCATGAAACAAGCAATAGCACAATTGCGAGGATATAGCCAGCGTGACGAAACGCTTTTGGTAGTGCGAGAGCTCCAGTGCCAACAATAAGATTGAAAACCAGCACATATCCCACCTACAAGATCGTTCTCTAAAATACCTCAAATGTGATTGCTTGGTTATTCGCTGTGATCACATGCACGTATTGCTCACCGCGTGCAATAGTCATGCATAGTTTTAATTAACTTGCAGTTTAATGATGTATTGTGTTATAGAGGTTGATATCCAGTATAGGATTTACAGGCAGTTCATCGATTTCATATACATTGACTGTGAAATTGTTTGCCGCGGAAGAAAGCGATTAAATCATGCTTTAATTCACATAAGAAATGGAACTATTTCGAGTTGAAGTTCACAGAACCAATTCGGTTTTCTTTTACCAGAAACATGGAAGCATACTCTGAAAGAATGAATTATTTGATGAGCGAATATTTTATGCTGACTAAAACTTACACCTGATGAAAACTGTGCATCCGGAGCAGGTCCTCCCGCCATGGCCGGGTTTTTATTGTCGAATTGAAATTTTCAAATGCTAAAGACAGACGATCGATGTGCAGATGGTAGTGAACACAATTCGGACCGAATGCAACAGGTTGCACTAAAGCTAAAATAGTTTACACGCGGTGCTTCTATCGACAAAAATGAGTGCTTGGTCCGCCTCCGATGAACAGCGATTCATTGTTATCATGGCATTGCACACGTACATTCCTTTGCCGATAGCTCACTGATCACCATTGCTTCAGAAATCATAGTTACTGTATTTAAGAGTTATTTTCTGTTGTATATAATATTGGTATAATATTGAAGTTGGGACTGGGAACCTGCTAAACAACCGTGTTGAATATGGAACATAAATATAAATGTACATATACTTACTGTTGAAAAATACTGTGTTAAATATGAAAAAAAATTTACTCATATACTTGCATAAATAAATTTTTTGAAGAAAAACATATGAATATATATGTGAATAAACATATATGTAAAACAACTAAGCAAATATAAATATAAATATGGAATTAACTCTTCTCGTTACGCAATTTAACAATTCGTTTTTTGAAAATGGCTTTTGAATGGTCTTTCAGTCGGTTTTCTCCTGCTGCTTAACGCATTTTCATCACAGAACTTTGATATCCGTGCTTCCCAATATCTTTAATTTAAAAAAAAAGCGTTCGAACACTTCTATCATCCAAATTGTAATTTTAGTTAAGCAAAGTAATCCTAACGTATACTTAGTTTTATATTGTTGTGAAACGCCTAGCTAAGTGGAAACAGTTCAGGATTTGAAACCGCTATTACTAACTAAACCATTTGTTGCAATTATAGTTTGCATTTCAAGTTGCTTGAAGCAGATGCGTTATCTGATTATTTTGTGTTTATTGAAGTGATTGCGGTGCTGATACATTCCCTCTACCATAAAGAGTTCCTTTCTATACAAAAAATGTGACAACAAAGACTAAAAATTAATTTTTATTGTATCGTCTTCAAAAGACTCAAAGTGAACAATATGCTTGTGCACCATGATAGTCTCAGCGAAAAAATTCAGAATTTTAAAAACGGAAATAAAAACTGAACATCTTTTGCAGAACGATTCTTAGCAGTTTTGATTATCTCATCTAAAGGTGCCTTTTGATTGCGCCATCAGACGAAGCGAATCTGTCGTACAGATAGATATAAAACAGCCATAAACGCGAGAACAAAGTACGCCACATTTTAAGTGCATATTTTGCTTTGTTACTTTTTGAATTGCCACTTTTTGATTTAATCGATAAATTTCGATTTAATTATCCATAGCGGAGACGCAAAACTGTTGTAATGAAAAAGCAAATATGCCGTCGAATCAAACTAATTGAGCGATCAATATTCAAATTTGCTTATAGATAGGAAAAAGGAAAATAACGATATTCTGTAGTCTCATCAGACCACAGCCACATACCCTTCCCC
>JPKZ01000060.1:66779-96204 GCA_000803305.1 Toxocara canis | reverse complement strand
AGACTGAATCCAAAACATCCATCTCGAACAGCACAAGATCACTCACTTACCAGGTGGAGCGACGAAAAGAGATCGTACGGAGAGCGAAGAGATAAGTGCATCTTTCTGCACATTCTGCACGTTCGGATTCACCGATTGCACACGACCCGTTGGCGAAAACGCCGTGAACGAACAGTGAATTCGATCATCCGATTTGCACAAACGCAACAGATTGTGCAAAGAACTCTGCAAATCGCACATATGTACTTTAGACGACTACCAAAGACGTCAGCTAAAAACTTATCCGCTAAAGAAAGAATCCTTTCTATAATGAAACCAACTTGAATTTGTGCAATCTCGAGATCTACAGCAGATTGCTAGTTATACAACAACTTGAACCAACCAAACCGATATGGAGTGGTTCATTTTTTTCGCTGAAACTTTGCATGGATCCGTGGAAATTGCGCATGAAGAGGAATTTAATTGTTACATATGTTTGCGCAAAAGAAAACTAAACCTAGATGTCCCAAAAATTCGAGGCAATTCAATTTAACAACATGAAATGAAGAAACTAGATGTTTTCTGCCCTTTCCCGAGAGATAAGCACCGTTACACATGTGATCGCATCACTCACCGAGAGAGCAGTATTCAATTTGCGCCATTTTAGAATAACACCCGCAATAGGATGCTGCTTCGCAAGTTGATGCAATACATTCTTGTTCGTTGAATAATGACGACGACCAATGCAACTATTGCCACCAGTAGCGCCGACTGGGGGAATGCACATTCGGACAAACAATACCTGAATAAAATGAATTTAGTACGTACCTGAATAAAAATAAAATTAGAACGTACCTCAATAAAAATAAATTTAGAACATATCTGAATAAAAATAAACCTAGAACATACCAGCAAGTAATCGCTGATTTCCGCCTCTCTGTGCAAAATTATTCCGCTTGTGCAGAATGAAAAATTCCAAGTGAGCAATCGAATGATATGACAATAGCGCTCTTCCGACGCGTCACATATTTAAACGTCAATTTTTCTTTCAAACAAAGAACATAAAAATATTAAACAAGTGTCTTCTCGAGAGAACTGCAACAAAAATAAGCAGATGCTCCCGTGGCTGCTTCAACACTCAATATTTAACACCTCTCCTATCGCCAATACTCACAAATCAACCGTCCAAATATATGCCATTACAGGCACACCTACATAGGTATATTGATGTTTAGATGATCCAATCTTCTCAATTACCGTTTAGTTGGAGATGGGAGGAAAGGGGACGGGGAGAGGGAGGAGACTGGTAGGACAGTAGTCGCAAATCTCAGCCTGCCTTCAAGCGGTGGTAGTAAATCGTTTGAAAAAAATTTTAAAAAACCACCGCGAAGACAGAGAGGTCAGACAAGAAACGGGAATAAACCAGGAAAAAAAAGATGGGGTCTCAAACAAATGCAGCTAAGAATTGAGCCCACAACCACGTCACGAAGATGAGCAAGACAAGGATGCAGTCGAGGATGGCAGTTGGGGGAGGGAGGGGGGGGGATAGAGGGGTAAGAGGAGGGGTAGACGTAATAATAAGTTCATCATTGTTTATACGCGTCACTATGGATCACGCTAAAATTCGCGATAATAATAACGAGTCGAATAATTATTTTAAAAAAAAAGAATCGTATAAACGAACGTTTGCGATTTCTGAAGGTGATTCGAAATTGAACGGAATTCCTGCCAAACGTCTTCCTTCTTCTTCCAATAACGATAGCTCCTTCTTCATCTAAAAATACCTCATTTTGGAAGTGATTACTTACTTAGTAAGTTTCACTGTACCTCATCCACCAGCGTTTACAATCAGCTGCGGCATACTGATTATTAATAAGGGTTTATCAAAATAACTTATTTAATCCCCCCGTCATGGAATCTCCAGTTCGGCGCCACTGGCCAAGGCTCTGAGCAGATCGACATATTTTCGCAAGTTGAACATCAAAACAGCAATCAAAAACGACATGCTCGTCATTTTATCTAATAATAATAGTTTAATACCTATATGTAATCAAAGACAAGTGATAAATTAAGCATTAACCTTTTCAACTAGATCATTGGCAGTTTTCCGATCAAATGCAATTCCGGTTGCTTCTAAGCGAGCCAAAAGCATTATCGAATCCAGTTCCAGCGTAACTGATCTCTCACTCGACAATCGAATCGCTAATGGCATTAGATATTCGTAAAGGCGAACATTTACGAACGCGTATGTAGACGAGATTATTCGTCCATTTGAACAACCAGCTTTCCAAATGTTCGATACGGAAACCGATGGCATCACTCTTGTAATTAGTTCCTGAATTTTTTGACTACAACAATGTCTTCAATAGAATCCTCAAATGCTGCCTTCTAGATCTTATTGGACAAGGAAAATATACTAGCAACCAGCTATTTCGAGGAGTGACTATTATTCCTGATGCTGTTGAAATATAATTTTCATCAATGAAGTCCTTTTAGAAGGCTACTTTGAAGATGAGATTAGAAGGAATGGAGCTGCGTTGAGGATGTAATTATCTCTTAGCGTATGCAAAGATGGAACGTGGAAAGAGGAGAAACTATTTGAGAGGAAATTATGCTGGAAAAGAGGCTTTATTAGATGAATAAAACGGTATACATGAGATATAAGTAATTCAGAATATATGCATCGCCTTTGCCTACAGCAAGCAAATAGGAGACGACAGGCGAAGACACCTCTTACTAAGCGGTGTTCACAGCTCTCGTAAAAGTGTGATACGGGCGAGAAGAACTTGAAACCAAATCCTAATACGAAGCCAAATCTTTCGTTTATAGGTTCCAGATGTTCAACATGTAATGATACGAGGAATTTTTGCATGACACCTTAGAATGTGATCATAAAATTCATAATATAAGCTAACAGCTTTAACTCTACAATCATCTGGTCAATTACTACTCATTAATCAAAAGTATTCTCAAACGAAACTTCCAAATCTCAAAACGCACAACACGAACGTTTAGTTTTAAAGAATGCTTCACAAATGCCACCTCCTAAAAACAGCCAAAATCTCGTAAAAATACCGCCATAACACCATCTAACATCATAAAACTTTGTTTGATTTATGCTCGAGAAGCAATAACGACAACGCCGTAAATACCACTCCCTCCTCCCTCGTTAGCTGTATAAAATAATGTATAATATTTGTGAAACTGTTTCTTCGTTGATAAGGTCTTAGAAGAATAAAGCTCACATGAAATGTAAGCGGAGATTCACCGTCAGCGGTACGAAAATGAGCAAGGAATGAAAGTGTCTTTATGCAGACACAATTCGAAAGACGATTTATGATGAGATCAAAAGAAAACGTTGGAGAATTTAAAGCACGAGTGGCTGCCAAAAGGTCGAAAAGAATTTTGCGTTGTTCAGTTGAAGCCAGCACTGATTCAAACAAAGCAATTCGTTCTGCAACACTGATCGAATCGACCGGTGTACAGCTGGGAAAGTCTGCCTCCTCGCGGTCGTTACCTAAACGAGCGATTTGAAACTGACGTTGAGCAAAAACGTGATAATAACAATATCCAATATTTGCGTAAAGCGAATCCTACAGGAAGACTACCTCAATGGTGGCTAGCAGGACCGGGGGAAAGAGGAAGGGGAGGAGGCACAGTACAGACCTCACCTCTCTGCACTCGCTTCCGCATTACTGAGGACAGAGATGAGCTATCCCCTCTATCTCTTTCACCCCCTTGCAAAAGAAGGAAGAACTGGCGAGACCAATCAGAGGGAAGGCAAAGAGCAAACAGTAAAAAATACGTTTGATGAAAAGAGAGAAAAAACATATTGTTAGCAACAGCCAAATAAAAAAAATTTCTGACCGCCTTATGTCGCAAAAAAACCTATTGAGGGCAGCGATGAAATTACGGACTCCTCCTAATTATACTGCTAACTAAACCATCAGTGTTTTCACGCAACGGTTTAAGCTTACCATAAATACATGAATCGTCAAAAGGTATGAATGCCGGTTTGCCGTCCGATGCACACAATGCGACAGCGATAACGTCAACCTCATTGCGAGACGTATGCCTTCCCAGCCAAATACCCACACCAATCTCACTCCATGAACGTACTTCCTCGGTAAAGCTCAACCATCGTGAATGCGATCTTCAAATTTACTTCTTTTATCTCAAGCAAATATCACAAATTAGGTTCATATTGCAAAGGACTAAGTTTGCAATATGTTAAGTGAGAGTTTATAACAAACTACTACAAATTATCAATCCCCAACCCTCAACCCCCCCCGCCCCTCTCTTGCCAACCCCTCCTGCAAGTTTATACGTATGCAATTTATAAACTTGCAAGTTTATGTGTGCAAATGTGAGCAGTTGCAAGTTTACGCTATTATCAACCCCTTTAGCTCTGCACAAGTTTACAGTATGCAATTTACGATCACACACAGCATCGATATAAAATTTATGTTTCCTCTGCCAACGCTAAGTTAACCTCAAAACTCTTTGGTATCGCAGACGTTTGCAATCGAACTGCGGCGATAGTATGAGACCATTTATTTACTTCTTTTATCTCAAGCAAATATCACAAATTAGGTTCATATTGCAAAGGACTAAGTTTGCAATATGTTAAGTGAGAGTTTATAACAAACTACTACAAATTATCAATCCCCAACCCTCAACCCCCCCCGCCCCTCTCTTGCCAACCCCTCCTGCAAGTTTATACGTATGCAATTTATAAACTTGCAAGTTTATGTGTGCAAATGTGAGCAGTTGCAAGTTTACGCTATTATCAACCCCTTTAGCTCTGCACAAGTTTACAGTATGCAATTTACGATCACACACAGCATCGATATAAAATTTATGTTTCCTCTGCCAACGCTAAGTTAACCTCAAAACTCTTTGGTATCGCAGACGTTTGCAATCGAACTGCGGCGATAGTATGAGACCATTTAAAAAAAACGATTTTAAGAGAATCGTATTGAGGAACTCGAAGTTCTACTAAATCGAGAAACAATTATTCAAACAAAGGAGCTAAATGAATGGTGACGATGTGCTAGGCAACAAATCGTAAATTCGATCATCAAAGTTCTATACGCAAGCAGCTGCATCTTACACATGAATGATGAACTAACATATTAAATTTATATTTGCTGATCATGGGAAAATGTACAGGTCCATGCGGAATCACAACACAGTTATACATTGAAATTTCTGTGCCAGATTTCATTACTCGGGCAGGCATTTCATCGCTCGGGTAAACAATCTAAGCAAATCAGCTTTTGTACGCAACATGGCTTTTGATATGCATACGTATTGGCAAGTCCGTTTCGTTTTCTGTCTATCATCTCGACGGAAATGGCTGTAAACTTTATGAACGAAATATTTATAATGTACGATCGAACATCTGACACATTATGTAAATGTCACTAACGTGTTTCTTTTCTCATATTATTATGCCATCTTTTTTTTCAAGCGAGTTGCACACGGCACAAAAAATAGGTTGCGGCTTCCAACCTCAATTCCTCCATTTCCTATTGACGGAGGAAGAGTGTTAAGGGGTGAAATGGTAAATACGCTTTCAGTTTGTGACCGAGAAATAAAAGAGAAAAAAAACAATCACTGTTAGCATTAATTATTCGTTTTTTTCGTTTCCCAATCTGGATCATGACCAGTAAAATGGAACAATAAAACATACCGACAAACATCATCAATTACGAAATTGCGCGACCGTTCACTATTAGCTTCGCCCTTGACGTCTTGCGACATCTTCAGTCGTATTGCTTCACCGCGTCTTGATGGTGTCTTCGTATAGGTTCCATCCACCTTAGCCAATGGAGAAAAGTTCTTCTTAAGGGAATGAGGTGACGATGTGTCAGGAAAAGTAAGAGGTGATGATGTTGAACAGGGTGATGATAGCTTCACAAATTTCGATAATGGGCTTCGACAATTAGGCGAAAGTGGTGATCCAATAGATCCGCACTGTCGTGCACGCTTCACTCGTACGTCCTGTGGAGTTTCTGAGGCTAACGATGACGATTTGCTTGCTTCAAATAGATCGCCACTCGCATCAAATAAACCCAAAGTTTGCTGCTCCTCTTCACTTGAAGGAATTTCTTTATCGCCAATTTCTTGTCCTACTCCCAACTGACCATTCGCATTGGTTTGAATTCCATTATTTTTCACACGCGTATTATCTATGGTGGCGGTCCTACATACATCATCTCTACTTTCCAACTCAAGTGGCGTAAAATCAGCAAGTGAATACAGATTCCTTTCGACGCTTGAGCGTCCTGACCATTCGCATTGGTTTGAATTCCATTATTTTTCACACGCGTATTATCTATGGTGGCGGTCCTACATACATCATCTCTACTTTCCAACTCAAGTGGCGTAAAATCAGCAAGTGAATACAGATTCCTTTCGACGCTTGAGCCATTTGTTTTCAAATTTTTGCTGCAATATGTTAGACATTTTTCCGCCGGCATTGTATTCGCCATAACGCATTGGCAATCTTCACGTTGTTCAACGTTCGATCGAATGCCATTCAAATTAGCTTCACTTTGATATGGTAACGCCGCTAAAAGTACAGAATCAGAAATTGAATCATTTGCGCTCATATATTCTATTCCAGTGGTCGCCGAAAAAGTTATTGATTCCAACGTTGATTGATTATGAGACATGCATGCATAAAGTGCCGAATCGCTAATCGACCATTCTAACTTTGAGTTCTCCACGGTAACTTCTGCTCTTTCCGTTCTCTCGTCCTTTTCTTCAACTGCTACCAAATCGACGAGTGTGCCGCGCTCATTTTCCGGCAAGCCAAGTCCTCCAGTTTCCCGACTGCGGAACTGTTTATTCTTATGAATGTTGGCCTTCTTGTCCTCCAGAATACAGCTTTTGTCATTTTCTGGGATATAATTCTCCTCATTTTCCCCTAAACATTCGTCTAATAGCGTCGATATACAACTGCCATCATCGACTTCCTTATTACAACCATCTCCTTTTATTGCCATTTCAATGGAACTTCTTCTGGGCGATCGAATTTTTGATTTGGACGTAAATAAAGATGCCAATGGTTGTACATTCGAGGATGATATGGATGTGCGGCTCATTTTCTTCATGATTTTCTCAACATTTGTCTCATCGTCACTGACGACGTTATTCGGTGGATAATTCTCTTTGTCCTGATTCATTTGCTGTTCCTCGTCAACAAATACTCTTTCATGCTCTATTGATGAAGAATTTCTTTGAGCAAACTCTTTCGCTGGATTTTTCGATTCGTTATCTGATTGCGATGCGTATAACAACTGTTCATCGAAACATTCTTCGCCATATATCTGAAATTAATGGCATGTAATTTTCTCATTTTTCTTCGATTATCACTTCGGTATTGAATTAAATATATTAAATATATAATCAGTACAGAACCAAGCGTAGACTAAAGAACAACTCTACCTAAAGCTGCTTTGCGAAAACGCCAAATATTCTTTAAAAGTGTTTATTTCTAATGTTAAGAATGTTAAGAATGATGAGTGTTATGAAACTGAAAAGTTCCCCTTAAAAATTTGATCAACAAAAATATTAGAAAATATCACAATGAAGTGAACCAGCTAGCTCTATTAAATCAAAGCAATACTGAATAATGGGATCATCGCTTGCATGAACAATCGCTAATCGAGCAGCATAAGAAGCTGCCAAGCGAAACGAAAATGAATTCTTGCGGTATTTTGCTTTTACAATCCGTATCTCTTATCCGAGTAGATCAGTTGTTTTTTTAAACACCAAAACGAGAAATCTATTTATCATCCGCAAAATCAAATGCAGATGTTAGTACTAATGGAGAAGAAAATTTAAAAAAAACATTCTTTTGCGAACGAGACTTGCAGAAGGAAAGAGAGAAGGCATTATCCGAAGATGCCCATGAGTATCATATCAACGGTAGCTATGAACTTCGAAAGATGGCAAAACCACGCCTCTATACACTTGGAGGCAGTGAATGTCAGTTGTGACTTAAGCAACACCAAAGAAGCTTACCTTACCGAACTCCTAAAAAAACTCATCATAACCTATTGCTCAGGCAATAATATTGATGTACTGGAGTCGAATGTACTAAAATGTACTAGACATGTACTAGAATCATGTACTAAAAATGTACCAGAAAAACATGTAATAGAATTGAAACAATAATGTGGTATTTAGAAAGAAGCTGACGCCACTGTGTAACCCATAACTGCCACAGATATGTTTCCGAACCAAAATGCACAATTCTTTTCATCGCTGTCACAGTGCAAAAACTTTGCGATTAACGCAACGCATAAAACTTCTTACTTAACGCTTATAATGCTTACTTAAGAGACGCTTATTCATATTTACTAAGAATCAAAATTAAAAACTAACCGAACTATGGTCGAATAGATCACAAGCCGACAATTCTAGAAGGCTCTGGTCCAGGACGCTATTCTCTTGTTTCGCATTGTCCACCTTGGACGATAAAACACTGTTTGCCTTATTGGTGCTTGTTTCACAACTAGATTCCCTCTGACCCATCCCCTCGTCGGTCGTTGTTGACATCAACAAGGAGAGCTGAGTTTCTGAGAATACACCCAGACCCCTGAATACAAATCATTGCCGTCAACTTCGCTTCATACTAATTCTCTTCTTGAGGAGGAGGGGAGGGGTAGCGTCGAGCAAAAGCCGCAAGAGTTAACCAACGGTACCACAACTGGTTCTAAAAATGTTGGGCGAGGGGAAGGAGGAAGTGAGGATGAAATCCCGTAATTCTTTTAGCCAACGCAATAACAGCTGATAGCTGTTGTCGATTACCGTGAAATAACCTGGCTCAGCGAACTAAGGCGACCATAGTCACCAGTACCAAGGATTGCATTGACCAGTACTATATTAAGAAATAGGCCGGAAACTATCATTATCACTATATGACACAGTGATGAGCTAACTGACAGCACGATAAGATATGATAGAACTAAGATATTACGCCCATCTCTGGTTTTCTAGCTTCGCAATCCATCTTGGACTTAGTATTTTACTTATTTACACTTGAAGTTTTATTTAAATAGTAAAACCTCGACACATCGTTGGTGCAGCCCAAGCCACCTTTAGTTTACTGCATAGAACTAAGCACGACCGATGCACAGTAACATGAAGTATTCAGACTGGTACCTGTTAGATAAACTCACAACAGCGTTGGCGTCTCCCCTCTTCGGAGGAAGAGAGAGGAGGGATTTTCTCGCCCTGCATCAGAACTCTGTTCTTCCAAACAAGAAGCCCTCACCCCTACTCTTCCACGCCCTCGCAACTTCACGCAATTAGTTTCCTTTTCATCACTTTTTCCCCTCCTCTCCCCAATAGGTTATATCGTAAAGATTGTTAATTTTAATCACAAAAGTTACAAGTTACAAACTAGACACTACTTAAAAAACATCTGGAGTAGGACAAAACTGCAGCAACTGCACCTTCGCTTCTTCGCACAATCGAACTATTTTGATGATATTGGTCCTTGCAAGAGATTCTGATCAACTCTTAAATTCCCAACTTCAAATTTCGTACCAGCCCATTCAGGAGCCGAGAAGATAAGATGGTGGGTGGGTATGGAGGGAAGGGTAATTCATCTCGTCCCTTAGCGACGCGAGGAGAGGGTGAGGGGTGGATTAGTGTCCACATTTAATCAACTCTTTTGTTTTGCAATCTCAGCGCATACTCTGCATCGAGTTTTTTTATGAACGGAGAGCTCAACAAAAATGTTTCGTTTCTGATCGCGATAAGACCACTACTGTTGTTGCCACTTCATTCTGATTTCGCGTATTCATTATTCATCTCCGTACAGCCTTGACCTGCCTCCCCCTCCTTACAAATTTTTAGCTTATAAGTCTTATCTTACAAATTTTTATGTTACAAATTTCACCTTACAAGCTGTACTTTTTTATCCTTGCAACCTTCTCTTGTTCCCTGTTTTCCAGGTAACGCTTATGTGCAACAAACTAATAACGTAGCATAAATTAGCCGACCTCACAGATGAAGCGAGGTATTGCCGTGCTCTAGCAGCTAACAGCGTCGCAGCATCCAAATCAGTCATCGCTTTCTCACCACTCAGCCATCTGTTAAGACCAGCTCTATCACCGTTTCTAAAAATAAAACGTACAAGAAATTCATGACAGCACAGAGAAACCTGAGACGCCTGAAACTCCATAGCAGCAAGTCATGTCTCAAATTCGAGCCGAGGTCACAAATCGTTCAAAAATAATAACGATAATACTAACAATATTTCGTTAGGACTTTACCGCACTTCAGTTAAGGAATTTAACATGTTATAGCTGTTTATTTCTAATACGGTCATTAGCAGCAGCTTTTATTGCAATATTCAGGAACAAGTTCGAATTTTCATAACACTTGTTTTGCTAGCTTCCGAAACTTACTATTGACTTAGCGATTAATATTACTTCTCTAGCATTTGACTTTAAAACATTCGATCTTAGTGTTTTCCTTTAATGAGCCATGTCAATACCAGGATTCAATACCGCTAAAGGACCAATAGTCTTTAACAATTTAAACGTGCAGTAACTGTCACCGGGATGAAGAGTGTAGTTTTTGACGAAACCAAGTTGTTAAGCAAAAGAAAGTGGCACACGCTTGAGAAATAAGAGGTAGTGTTGCTCGTAGATGATTGAGGGTTAAGTGTCGTTGCTTCGCTACCGTTTAAAGTTAAATATTCAGAATAAGTTAGCTGCTGATTAAGAAGATGGCATTTAAAAAAATCAACGAGAAATGCCATGAAGACAGCAAAAAGGGATAGGAAAAACAATTGAATAATTTGAAAAAAAAAGAAACAATTGGTGATATGGTGTGATATGATAACGTCATCTATGCGTTCATCCCTACATAGAAGCAGCTATTCGAAATGTGCTTGGATCAGCGTCGAAATCAGCGCAACCAACGTGATCCTTTACAACTTCAACTGCTGTTCTGTGTGTCCTTATTGAAAGTCGTACATACATAAATACTGCTCATCCGAACGTGTTATGCAAATACGCGATGCAAATTAAGCACAAACACTGAACTAATCGCAACAACGGTTCTTTTCCTGTAATCGTTTTACACACCTCTTCCAGCAAAACATACCCACAATGTGCGTTTTCTCCACATCTATTCATTTCCGTAATTTACATACTTTCACCAGCTTTCTGAGTACAATGAGCATCACGCTAATTGTATCATTTGTACTAAACATAAACATAATCATATAAGTGGCGCGGCCAAAAAAAATGAGTAACAGCTTCAAATTCTTCGGTGACTATAGTTGCGCGAAAATGGTAAATTAGCGCCAATTAAAAGTGGCAACATTTGGGCTTATTTGTAAACTGAAATACGTCTTTTGATGCTAATAAAGATTACGGTTGCGCAAAAGGTGCACATGAAAATAAGATAAGCCAGCGTCTAAACAATAGGCGCTGGCCGTTGAGCGTATGGTCGATGCTGATGGGGGTGCATACTCACTCTGGGCGACTATTAATTAGAGTCAAATGCATCATGCCATGCGCTAGGTTTTCTCAGGCGATCGACTACTCATAGTGGTCGAAACTAACACCCCCCCCCTTCCCTTTTCGAGCCTCCCTCTCACTTCCCGTCCTAATAAAGGCAACCAGTAATGCGCCTTTCCCACAACAAATTGATTGTTGCTCTTGCAATTTAATAGCCTAATAGCTCTCGGCGCATCTCTTCCGAACGCCACGATACAATTCAACACCCTCACTCACAACAAGCGACGCAGGATTGGCTACCAACGATGTTATCTTAGTCAATCTTATTCTTGTTTCTTATACTGGACATTTAGCCTTGAACAGGATACGCAAACGATTAGTGCACAATATGTAGGTTGTTATGTGCAGATATACTTCAGCCCCAAAACAGCCTTGCTACGACCTCACATGGCAAGTATCATCATTTAGGCTCTAGTTGATGGAGAAATGCCTTTCACGCATATGACATAATGCCACTATGTCTTTCACGCATGTGAATTTGATCATATGGATGACTCTCACGAAAGACAAATCTCACCTGCTGTTAGGAAACAAATAGCACCTCGATCTATTACACCCCCCCTTGCCCCCCCCCCCCCCCCTCTCTCCTCTAATCCGCTCATATATTGTAACGCAAATAAATATTCCATTGCACAAAACAATGAAATTATCGTGGTCTTAGAAAGATGTTAGGAGTCTAGAAAGTTGGAAAAACAGCGAACTCGAAGTATGAAAACACAAAACAGTGAACCTGGCCACAAATGGGACGGCTGATCGAAGAATTTTAGCGATTTGTTCAATTGGGGTTGTGGCTAATGAAGCAATTGTGGTGATACGTCGCTCATGGAATGCCCTTGCACGCCTTGCGTCCATGCCCAACAATTTCACTAACTCGGTCAACTCACGTCTCACTCCAAACGCCAGTCTTTCGCTGAATCCATCGAGGATCGAGCGAAGATATACCCAGCCAAGGCGCTCACAAAACGCCACCACCATACCTTAAATGCACCAAGAAGCCTTCTGAAATAATATTTGTTTCTAAACGATACATAGATCTCTCTTTTTCTGAGATCTCTCTTTCTTATAAGACTCTTTTTTCTTTTTCTTATGAGATTATTCTCTTTGCTAATATGACGGACGATAGAGCAGTAACATTGGTTTTTGATGATTACCAGATGCGCAATGACGAATCACGTTTATACGGCGTTTTGGTAGTATAAGACACTATAACAAAAAAATTATGAACTTGCCTTGTGGCATTTTCGCTAGTGAAAGCATCCTCCCTCATTTTACGCTAGGCAAGTGTTAGTATAACACTGCCGAATACCCCTACCTATGCATATTCGATTATCTAAACAATAATTTTGGCATAGCACCAAAAGCGATTAATTGCTCGCTGCATTACCGTAGGCGTGTGAAGAGCGTGTAAGAAGTGAAGTGCTCTTTGAGGTGTTTAACAAAGGCAATCGTCGGCGGCCGCCGTACTTGTGTGCATAAAGGCGACAGAATAGAAGATGACGACTCAACGAGGCAACTAACATACATCGCGGGTGTCTCCAGTCATGCTCCTAACACGCAATTATCTTATTATAGACTTATACACTTGATCGAATCAGCACACTCTTTAGAAGGCCCCTTAGTCAATCAACTGTCAACATCGTTTTATTCGTCACAACCGCTTAACCCCTTTTTATAGCTCCTAATCAATAGGAAAAAAATAATTGTACAACCGCGTCAAAGGCCGGAAAATACAGGAGGATGGATACGGACGAGGTGGAGGGTGGGTGGAGGGGAGGAGGCGGGGAAGGGGAGGAAGAAGATGGGATGATGAAGTTAATGTTCCGAAGAAAATCTACAGTATTAAACGTACTAAACCAACTCAAATGTATCATGAGACAAATAAGCGAATATGTACCTCCAATGCTGTCTTTTATAAAGGCATTTCACCCTCCCTCCCTCCTTCCCTCCATCTCAGCATATGCTCCCTTACTCTTTCAGGCTTAACCCCTCTCTTCGAATTAAGTCCCCCTTTTTGGCGAAATGAAATCGGAAAGCATTGAAGGGAAAATTCGGCATTTTCCGACTCTACGAGTTCGCCTGCTAATCCATGAAAATGATGCCCAATAGCTAACAAAAATTCACTACAAACCAAGATTATTCGGTTCTAAAATATGGCTGTGCCTTTTTTACTTTATCCGATATGAACTCAAGAGAAAATGAATGTCAAATCAACGAAAATGTTGGCTGTATCGATAAATTAACTTCGTTTACGTAGAATAAAATGCGCATTTACAAGTTTTTATTTCTTCCTCGATATCGCCTTCCGACCGAAAAAACCCCGCCTATTTCTTCAACTCATAACGTATTATCGCAGAAAGTGTTCGACTCAGTTCTCTTTTCAACAATGCTCACAAGCGATATTACGTAGGACAATATATATATATATGTATGTATATATATATGTATATATCATTATGCATATGTGTATACATATGATGAATGATATGTGAATAAAAAACAAAGTGAACAAGCAAGTATTCGGGATCGGGATCGTCTTCGGCGTACATTTAAGATGATCGCCATATGGTCAAAAATATCTCGACGAAATACAGAATAAAGATGAGAAACGACGGCAGCTGTCATTCTGATGAACAGAAAAAGGTGGTATTATGAACTTGTGATGGCTGCAATCAAGAGTAAACATGGAAAGCTCGAAAAAAAAACGACGCAAAATTTGCTAAAGAAAAATTGAGATAGCGGCTCAGGATCAGCACAAAAGGTAGCCACAGAAGTGGTACGAAGATAAAAATGACTTCAAATTTTCTTGCGCCAGAATAAACTCTTTTTTTTAAAACAAAAAATCTGCGAGAATTGGTAACCTCAGATATAAGTGCAACAAATGAGGTCTTGGAGATCTGCATGAAAACTTGAGACTCCAGGGGTTAACGCGGAAACTCAATTTGAACTGATGAAGGAGAACAGGAAGGCGAGAGGTGGGATGGGTAGAGGGTAGAGGGGTGAGGATGGACTGACATCATGTCTTCACAATTACAATAAAAGTTTACACGCATATGTGGCGGACTGTTGTTGCAACGATTGTAGTGCCCCTCGGTTTATACGGAAACGACGTGCCACTGTAATCAATGGCCTCTCGTTAATCAGCTCAAATAAGGCGAGTGCAGAAATGAAACGCAAGTGCACCTATAAATCAACAAGTAGTTCGAGCAAAATTTCAAATAACATCACAACAGTCACTCGTTAACATCACGGATGTACCTGAACTCTACTGATAGATTACAGGAACTCCGGCTCTTTTTAGTTATAAATGGCAAGGACTTTCCTGCCATTTAAGAAAAGCCTTTTCCGAGTGTAATCTTTGCACACATAGGCGTATTCTTCGAATTCTCAGGAGAAAATCGAACGATTAAACGATCGGCTTATACTAGCTAATTTCTCGCGTTGATTACGCTATGGAGACACTTTACAGCACAACAAATATTACACATCACATATATGGTGCCGCCTTCTAAGTATTGGCGATTTTGTTCTTAAACCGTTCCGCTCCTGCCCCAAAAAAAATTGACTAATCAGCAAACTGATGTACAATAAAAACTTAAGAAAACAGATTAAAAAGTTTACAATATTCTAACTTGCAAACTGTTTAAGGCATAAACACAACATTAATTTCAATAAATATTAGCAGACATATATATCGTGGGACTACAAGAGATCAGGTTGTAAAGCAGCAACGGTGAGGTAAACGATAAGTTGAGCGAAGAGAGTGGCATACGCTGGACTAGTGCCCTGCCACAATACATCGATTTTTTCCACGCCATCCATGTGATGTGGAGCCCTTAAGCATTGCGAATGTGTAAATGACACCAAGCTAATTTCCATTCTTCCCGCCCATCTTGTTTCACCTGCTTCATTTTTTAGAAGTCACATCCCTACTCACAGCTGTCGTCGAGGAATCGACCTTGTCTGTATGCTGGACAAGAATTACATAAATAAACAAGAAGTCATGGGAAAAATACTTTGCAACCTGGGACATCATAACCTTAACGCATGCTTCACAAATTAGCGCATAACAATCGTCCATATTAAATAAACTGTGCCTAACATAAAACATCTAACAGTCGTATTTTACGCAATAAATAATCAAATTTTACCTCTCCAGTTAATCAAAACTTTGCCACCATCTCTTCAGCTTTCCACGTAACAGTCGTCCGCTTTCGCAACCTGCATATGCGCTATAAAATCGTTTTGAAATGTGTACATTCCACTCACACATTTCTTTAACTCCCTCAGATCAACTACAGAAGCGGTAAGTTTTCAAAGACGTGTGAAGCAATCTGCAAACCTGCACATCAGCACTGCTAGCCGTAACACGTCCTCGCATTTTTTCAAGAAGAAACCGCTCCGATACACCAACCATTTGACCAACCCTCTGCAGTTGATGTGGCAGTTTCGACCAAATCGTATAGTAATGAGACCAATCCAAAAAACCCGTCCAAACAGCGGTATTATTCAATGGAGTCACCTAAAATAACCATACACTTATTCATCTCAGTCTTCCTCTATAAAACACACTCTTCTCTTATCAATAATCTCATCTACAAGGTATCATGTTTCTCTGAATGAAAGCTACAGGTAGACCGTTTTAAAAATGCATGTTTTAGATAAAAGCTCAATATGCATTATGCTGAATAATAGAAGCCGAAGACGCACGCAGACGATAATCTGCCCAAAAGCTATAAGTTAGAGCTGTAATAACAAATGCACAAGGCCATTTATCATAATCAGAATTGAATGCAAAAAAAAATGCATTTCAAACAATAACATACCAAATATAACAAATGAAGTTCATTATCGAGAATGAGTGCACGAGACGCTCGTTCAAGATCGGCATAGACAAGAAGAGCAATATCGGGTGGCAAAGATGAAGATAGAACTGCGCGACCTAATTGTGTACCACGTAATAACACATCCGAACCGTCTAAAAAAATTCGCTTTAAAAAAATGCATTATAATTTTTGCCACTGCAAGTTTCTGCTCTATATCCAACCACTGCAAACGTCCAATGATCCAAATATGAAAATTACCACGAAAAAAAAACGGATAACTGATTGTAAAACTCGAAATGCACTTTTCCGTCAACATTCATTTCCTGGCACTATTTTTGAACGCAAAAAAAACTTAATGTTCAATAAAACGATAAATTAAGAATAATGTAATTTGTCGCGGAATGTCTATAGCGCACTGGGGAAGCAAATTTAAAAAAAAATTTTTCGAATTTGAAATCGAAATTGAAGATATTTTTGTGAGTTCATAATTCCGCTTTTGGCATCAGTGGACAATTCAAGAGAATTCCTGACCTATTCTATTATATAGATAAACTACTTAAGGAACTGTTTTAAAAAAAAATACGAGGCAGATTAGCGAAGAGATGGATAAGTTAGGAGACCTTAATGACGTATATAAAAATGGGTTAGATTTGAGGAAACATGGGAACGAGAAATGACCGACCTTTCTGTAGAGCTAGAAGCCGTTTTGAGATTAACCATTCGAGTTCATCTTCAAGCCCAGTAAGACCCTCGAAATAGGTCAACTGAAGTAGATGGCTTAGCTTGACATCACTGCCACATAAGCCACTACACACTGCCTTAAACCGTAAGATGTCATTCGAACAAACAGAAATTCCAAGCGATACAATTCTTCAGCTGTGAGGGGACAATCCAACCATCCTATTATGGGATGAGAATGAAATAATGCTATAGGGCTGAAGAAAGAGGGAAGGGGGGAGGGAGGCGGGAAGGTGGGGATGAAGGAAAGGAGCGGTAAGGGGAATTCTCTATGTGAGTTTCAAAGACTACACAATAGCGAGTTCAAATATTCGTTCGCTTCACCATTGCGGATTGTAGCAAGCAAAATGCAAAAAAGTTTAAAAAACTTGTTTGCTTTTCTTTCCTCATCAAGATGCTATAATGAGAGGAATACCAAATATCGTTTGTCGAATTAAAACACTGTCAGTGATAGTACTGTTTACCTCGACAATAAGCTTTAAGCGCGCTCGTTTCAGAGACGAACGTGAAACGCGAAGAGGCATTCGTTGCAGCACTCGTTTCACTGCATCCAATTGTTGCTCTCGGCACACCACTATACTCTCACCTACAAACGATAACGCTCTTTCTACTTCGTTACTACCATAAGTCAAACGCTTTATAATTCCGACGAGCAAATAACAATGCCTTCCACCTCTAACACCCCATACCCACCCCCACCCCCTTTTCCTGTAACAATTTCCTGCCTGTCTGCAGAAGGTTATACTTTGAGCATCGCAGTTCGTGAAATGTCGTCCTCAGATGTGATATTGGACAAGCTGGATAAAATGCATAAGGGTGAATAAAGATTTTTCACCGACTGACTTCATGAAGTCAAAAACCTGCAGCGCACCAAATTAAAAAAAATCGGCACCAGCCCAAAGTTCCATGCTTAAAACTGTAAAAGAGCACTCCTTACTTCCCCTTTAAGTTTATGGGAAAATTAACGATAAGGTAAGCAAGGTAAATTGGAAGTTTTCGCTGAACGTGAAGCTAGCAGAAAAAAGTTTTTTGACGATTTCGGATTACTGACGTATCGTTCATTTACTAAAAATGTGATCACGACGTTCTAAAATCATTGCATCATAAAAAACGTTCTAAAAACGCGCAACCAAGACCAACTACAAAAAAGCTGAAGCATGTAAGTTGCTACAGCATCGCTTATACGTTTTTTTTTTCAATGCATGTAAAAATGATAAACGTTTGCTCTATACGTATGCGTATCCCATTCAATAGCCTTCGTGCTAAAAAGTCGTGAAAAAATGATCGTCGTTGTTTGTTCATCGAATCGTACAGCGATCACTTATTGCAATCGATGACCGTTCACCTAATTCATTGGTACAATGTGCACCTCTATGAGCACTAATTAGTCTTCCATAATTCATTTTTTGATATGCAGAAGGCGAAAAAAAAAAAGATGATAAGCGAGGATAACAAAAGTGATTGGTGACTGATAAAAGTGAAGTTAACAAGTTGCGCATGAAGAATCGCACATTCTCGTCTATAAAACTTTCGAGAGAAGGGAAGGATGGGAGGAGGGGGCGGAACACAAAGCGTTACGTACGCATCGCTTTTAAGGCAATAATCTTTGATGTGCTCGTAAACAATCTTACACTCCTTCCTCATTTTGCGATACGAGTGCTACGTCGATTAGTCACTTCAAGCATCAGCTAGCTAGTCCCACACTGAACCCAGCGAATCTGATAATGCGGTCGAAATTCGCCAGCTTTGTAAGTAATAATTGCTCAGGATGCATTACAAATACGAAAAAAGAAGAGAATAGATTTGAGAGTGCCAGCAATCTACTAAGCTTTGTTTGTTTCCGAGTAAACCAACAAATGTTAAGAATCGCAAAAAAGAATGATGAAGCAAGTGCAAAAAATACTCGTCAAACGAGAGTGGTGCAACTGCTGCTGCGGCGGCCGCAAGAGATATGCAGCCGGGTGCGTATATTTGTGGAAGTGCACCACAATACTGCCATCAAACGCTCTTTCAACACAACCCGTCACAGCTGTTTTCAATGGAAATGTCACAAGCAAGTTTCGAACGTGCGCCCTGCCATGATACTCTTAATCAAGGTGAGCGTATTTGCTAGTTTAAAAACTGCTCACTCTTAACTGCAATCGCAAATGCTTTTTTTAACGCGATTTATCTCGCGCCCTTACGATGTTACGTCTTCACAATAGATATAACATATTTGTACCATCTATACAATTATAGATGAAAATGAATAAATGAACTCCTCCACTGATCAGACTCACAGGTAGATAGATCTTTCTTCGAACCTTACTTTTTTTTTTCGTCAGCGGCTATCCCATCCACCTCTTTTTAACATACTCTAGAGTCTTGCCCATGTCAATAGCCTCTGGAGGTAGTGACTGATTTGGCTATCGCAGTGATCTGTTGGCAACTTTTGATACTTGACACTCTTCACTTCATTAATGTCACCCCATTTAAAATTTTTCCTTGGGGGTGGAAAAATCCTCAATTTCTCCCTTCACGAATGAACTATTTATATTGTGCAACGAAACATTTTTACTACTTACACCAACTATACGAATCGCCATTAATTTTGCACATCTAGCAGTCGAATTCAAATGAGAGACAGCTTAAAACTATTAGGCTTTATTGTCAACCCAAAATGATGATGACCTATCTCAACTTAACCATATGACGTATTAGCGTTTTGCAAACACTTTTACCTATCTCGAACACAAAACAAAACGAAGAAACTAGGTTTTCTTTATTGTTTAAAAATTTCCTCTTTACGTTTCCTCATTAGACAGCAACATTCCTTTCTATTCTATTCAAAGCGTAATGCCGTCTTTCTTGTTGAAAGACGGCAATTTAAGACATAATTGAGTAATTTTTGTTTACGACAACCAAAACGATATCTTTAAAGCGCTTAATGAAATTGAAAATGCGAAATACTTAATAGCGAGTAAGCATAATCCCGTACGCAATAAAGTTCTTAAGTATTTTACAGACTTAATACTGTTCGCAAATAATCAACACTAGCATTCAGTGCTGAGGTATCTAACTTCGCTCTCAATTGTTTCCTTTTAGCCTTTTAAGAAAAAACGATAAAATCGTATTGAGCTCATTCATTCCTCAACAATCAAAACACTTAGTTAACCTTAATGGTTCATAAAACTTAATTCAACGGAAATACTAAAAGAACCGCATTTTGAAAGAAACAGAAAAATAACATATGTGATCATGCACTCCTCTTGGTAATAACCAAAAAATTATTATCCCACTAAGAGGTAAAGAACGGCAATCGTTACTCCATCTTCACCATTACACTTTCTTAGCGGCGTCATTCCGCCATTTCCTCTTGAAATCAATGCATATAGTTTTTCGTCTTCTAGTTAAACGAATTACTTTATATTTCCATGAAATTCAAGAAAAACGCTACCACTCAATAGATCCTCTCTCATTTAAACATATTTGAATCATTTTTAGAAAACATCTTTTAGATTCTTTACTTCAAAATTCTATTTGATGAGCATCAGCCGGCTAATAACGTAAGTCGTTCGATGCTTTACTAGCCTTGATTAGTGCTAAGATATATCCTAATCAATACAACCATTAAACTATTACAATCTACAATCGTCATCCAAAAATTTACAAGAATTCCATGACAGCTGCATTTCTCGTTCATTATCGTTTGCCAAGCAAGTATAAATGCGAATATTATCGTAAAGTTTGAAAAAATGTCGAAAATTCAAAACGCAAAAGTTTGAGAAAAAAGTTTTCCATTTGCCTATTCAAGTCACATTTTTGCTTCCTTATTACAATCCGTTTTATCCGAAAAAGAATCAACGATTCAAAAGAACGCATTCGGAATTTTGTCTATTGAAAACGAAAAACGAAAAAAAAAAGCCGTTGATTTCATTCCGAAGCTCAAAGCAATTTGATGACGAGAATCTTGATTTGCTTCGAAGTTCGGTAAAGAAAAAAGTCGATCCGATTTTTTATAAAAAATTCAAAACGCAAAAGTTTGAGAAAAAAGTTTTCCATTTGCCTATTCAAGTCACATTTTTGCTTCCTTATTACAATCCGTTTTATCCGAAAAAGAATCAACGATTCAAAAGAACGCATTCGGAATTTTGTCTATTGAAAATGAAAAATGAAAAAAAAAGCCGCTGATTTCATTCCGAAGCTCAAAGCAATTTGATAACGAGAATCTTGATTTGCTTCGAAGTTCGGTAAAGAAAAAAGTCGATCCGATTTTTTATAAAGCTGAAAACTGATCGCATTTATAAGCGCTTTATGTAGACTTAACAAATCCCGCGAAATCCACATCAACGGCATTTGCTTCAACTATCTGAAGGACAACCGTTTTAAATTGTTTTTATTTTTTGGAACTTAAAATGAACCATTTTGTTGCTTAACGGCAAGAAATCGGCACAAATCCCTCATCTTTCGTAAATTCATGCCATTCTTCGGCTTTGAATATTCCCTTGTCATCAAGATTCTAAAAAGCCCACCACCTGGATAAGGCTATCAGATTAATATACCTGGATTGCGCGTGTTCAATTAATCCCTCGCTTACACTTGGCTCCCTGCCCCCCTCCCCTACGCTCCTCATTCGCTCTTCGCAGGCTTTCAGTCAGTCGTTGGCGAAGAGTTTCCAGGGATTTTGAAAATGTGTACATTAATTCTGAACGCACTCAAACACACAGACATGAAATAGGAAAGAAATACAAAAGCAACTCGTTTTTCTTATTTTCTTGCTTCAATTCCACATTGCAACAACTACTAAGGTTACCTGAGATATTCTTAACTTCAACAGCGATCCTACCATCCCGTACGGTATACTTTTCGAGCGCACATGACCCCGTAAAGTTGATGCTTCATCCGTTCGAGTTAGTCCACGAGCGCGTATCTATGTGGATTCACCACGGTGAGGTTGCCCAGCCCATGAGGAACATATTTCTTCCGTGCAAACGCGTTCGCCCTATACAAGCGGACAGACGCTTCCTTCTTCACAGAAATGGTCAAAAATATGAACGGATGCAAATTCTTTCAAAAATGATCGAATACCTCTAAGCTTATTCCTTTCGACTATCTTCGAACCATTCAAAAGCGTGCTCTCTTACATGAGTAAGATGTGACAACTTGAAAAGTTCATGCTTTCAGACGAGAGCAAAATAGCATATTTTTAAGATTAATCACAAGATTGAATGTCTAAAAATAACGAATATTTTAAACATTTAAACGAATGGAAATAACAAAGATCTGCTTTACACAAGTTATAAACTGTATTATTCGATATATAACATATAAATCATTTCACCGATTAGATAACTCTATTATCAACAAGTATTATCAGTTACTATATTTGTATTCAACGATAAATTAAACAAAAGATTATCAAAAACTAGTCGTAACATTCTCAAATTTTCGAAGTAAACAAGAGTAAATTCAGTGAAATTAAATATGTCGATAACGAACGAAAAAAAGAGTTTAAATTAGTTTGCAACAAAATTTCAAAAATTTATTTAAACAATATCAAGCGATCTGTCGATTGTTAGTTCTACCTCTGGAGAGAGGGGCAGAAGAAGCACTAATGAGGTAAGAGGTGAACGAGAAGACAGGAATAGTTTACCTACCAAACTGCCGAGCCACCATAATTCTTTGGTATTGCAAACGTGCCGGAACTACCAGTACATTTCTCTTCGTGCGAGGAAACAGGTGTGGGGTAAACACACCTCAAGTTCGGGCCCACGAGAAATACCTTTTTCATATTGCTGCGCTTAATATATTATTTTCTCTGCAATGAGGAAATCCAAAGCTGCTTTTAACTTCATTGTTGATAATATAAACTACTAAGAAGGCTTTCTTCGTTCGCTAAAGAAAAGACGTCTAATAATGTTAATTCAAATGAGTGCGAAACTTTTGTCGACTTTCATTATTAAGCGAAAAAAAAAAGTTAAAAATCGGCGCGAAGTGGAGCACGGATGGCTGTAGTCAAAAAGAATGCCGACCTAAATACGAACTAAACAATGTGTTTCATAAAGGTAAACTAACTTACGCGCTATGAATGGCATCCAAAACGGACAAAAGCGATAGAATAGCAACAAAAAAGAAAGTTCTAGGCTCATTCGTTTTCCATTTTTCACGTACAGATTACTCTCATGGCACAGTCTTTAACTAGTAACAAATATACAACGCAACAGCACCTTACTTGTACCCATAATTACGAAATGTAAGATCCGCTCAATCGTTTTGTCTAGACATAGGGCAATTTATTTTTGCGCTTACAAGAACGGTGAACAAGGAACAACAGTAATAAACAGGCATGAATGAAAGGTGGGAGAGGAGGTTGCGGAGGGAGAATGGTGCACTGACCTTAAGGCGATCATAGCGCCGGAAATGGGAAAAGGGAAGACTCCATGTCTGTATCCCTTGCTCTTCATCCCCTTATCAGCACACTGCTTTACAAAGCGATTTTTATCAGAACAAGACTGCAATGTGCAAACTTTCTATAGTGGTTCTTGAACATTCAGGTATGGCACGATTTGACTACACAGGAATCGCAAGTGGTGCCGCACTCGGATCAGCTAGCGAGGGATCTTCAACGAACACGATCAGTACATCGAAAAGCAATGCGAGTAAACGCAAAAAGCGTCGCCACCGCACAATTTTCACACAATTTCAAATCGATGAACTCGAGAAAGCATTCCAGGTGCATTTTTGTCCTTCATTTTTTTGCCCATTTTTATCCCTTATGACTCGTTTCTGTTGTTTGTGCCGTGGACTTGCCATTGCGCTTTGTCGTGTTTGTCTTTTTCTTGCGCCATCTTTGTTATGTTCGACCACTCACTCATATTATCACAAATGAATTTAGTAAGCGCGCTAGAGGTATACCATGCCTATCGCGACGGATGAGAAAGTGAACAATAAACAACAAACAATGTTACAATTTCGGACACACTTTTCAGAAGTTTCGAGGGTTATAGCATCCATGATACGTAGATTTCAGTGAGAACTGTGTAATCGGAGGAAATACAAATGCTGAAAAAATCCATGCTTGAGGCTGCTTTAAAGTGACGGC
Source organism: Toxocara canis (assembly GCA_000803305.1). NCBI lineage: Eukaryota > Metazoa > Nematoda > Chromadorea > Rhabditida > Toxocaridae > Toxocara > Toxocara canis. The sequence continues at coordinate 72,031 of JPKZ01000060.1, read as the reverse complement.
TCTGGACTTACGGTTTTTTTTTTTTAAATTTCCAGTCCTACTTTTGATTCAGTTACCAGAACTTATAAATATTCGCCGAGTACTAAAAAAATCCAACCTGCTCCATCTCTGAAACTATAATGTTTTACGCAGTCCTATAATTTAAAAAAAAACTTCCTGTGCAGCCCTACACTATTTACATGTGAGGGAGCTTGCAGTTTGTAGAGAAATGTGTTTTTCGCTCCCTGTTCGTATGTCGGGAAGGAGAATGGATGTATCTCGGTGAAACGAATGCAAAGTCCCTCAACCTGGCAGCAATTAGATGATTTTATGAAACATTTCAACGCGCCGATCTAAATACTATTCAGCAGCGATGATTTGTCACACATTTCTTCGCAACTGAAACTCGATCGCAGCGTTAATTCACTTAGTTTTCTTTTATATTGTCATCTCGATTTGTGTCTCTCCAACGGCGATTGCAAACATGGCAACCACTGCACAAAACCTATACAACAGTAATGTGCACCTGTGTAAGTACGAAACTATGGGTGTGGCAATATTCTTTGCGTCGTCCTTCCGCCTAGAAAGACCGCCGACTTTTCATAAGATAGTTTCATCCACATCGGATGGTTCCGCTGTTTGTGTTTCTATTTTCCACTAGAATCTCTCCGAGCGAGACCGCTTCTCAAAAGAGTTCCATCTTTCCTTCCATCCTTCCTCCCACCCCTCCCCCCGCCCCCTTCCTCCCGTTCTTCTGCGCTGAGTAGTTAAAACATTCACGTTCAAATATTTTTCAGCCCATTGATTTCGCGTGGTTGTGAATTTTTGAGCAAAACTTTCCAAAATGGGCGAAAACTGTTCGAGCATTGAAAAAAAGAAAAACTGCGCACGGAAAAGGAACAAGCTGCATCGTCTATAAACCAGACAAAGACAGACGGCATATGAAACAAATCCGATCCATATCAGACGTGAATGGTAAAATGGTGTTAAGGTACAAATACTACCACTAAACCATTATGTCATTCAGCTTTGGTGGCATGCATAGCTAAAGCAATTTACCTCCACTTATTCTCTCGAAAGGAATACGCATCCTCGCGGATTTCCAAACCGCTTCAGTTTTTTCATTAGATTGGGCTGGTTGGATGAATACCATTGGGGTGTGGCGGCGATGGCGATTTTAAAATTATCTGTGTGAATAAACGAATAATTCAATTCATTAATAAGGAAAAGTCTTAGAGCGGAAGACGTCCTGTTCGAAAATTTGAACGGAAAAAGAAAGAAAAAAGGCATAGAAAATTCTGTGCTTAAAAGTGAAAATTTTCTTCATCGTTACGAGGTTTAATGATTTAAAAGTTTCTCTCACACTGACTGGGGGTGTTAGCATGCGCTAAGACTATCCCCCTCCTTCCCCCCTTCCTTCCCCAAATCCATCACTGGCCATAAGATAATGCCGTCGATACGTAGCTAGACTATTTAAAAGCTTCGGCAATTCTGCAAAAAAGAAAAAAGGCAGTACGACTCTAATGCAGACTCGCAAAGTGTGTTCAACACCAGCATCCTTTCTTGAACTATGGAAACCATGAACTTCTTCTCCTTGACGTATACCCATAAACCACGGGCGTTTTTTTGCAAGTAGAGGGTCATGAAGAGGCCACAATTCCCCCCCCCCACCCCACCCCAGCCCATTGCTTTAGGTTGCAAATACCTTCTTGACTCCATTTCCCAGTAATTAGAATGCGGTCGTTAGGAATGTGCAAATTTGTAGAGTTCTCTACTCTATCAATGTCTTCGGTCAATGTTGGCTCACCTCCTTCTTGAAATCATCAAATTTGCATTTCGCCCCATTACCTTTGTTGGGTGAAAACTTCACCCTCCCCTTTCCTCCTCCTTTCACGCACTGCCTCACTCCTTACTACAAAACATCAACGTTAAGATCCGCACACATGAACGTTTACTATCGTCCCCTCCTTCAACAGTTTTGGCATAAACGACCAGAAAGCGAAATACGGGAAACCGGAAAAGTCATCTGTCAGAAGTTCACCCCAACCACACCATTCATTCTGAATCCAGTGATCTTTCAGTTTGCCTTTTTTTTCTAACTGATCCGTATAACGCATCTCAAATACTGTATGGTAATTTCGAAGGGACGGCCGCTAGCAGTTGCGCCAGACGCTCTTCAGAGCGAATATAGTGAGTAATACAAGTAAAACTTTAAAATAATCACAACTACAGGAGGCACACTATCCGGACCTGTACGCTAGGGAAGTACTCGCGATGAAAACCGAACTTGCTGAGGACCGAATACAGGTAGCTTAATTACTATTATTTAATAATCGCACATGAAATAGCACATCGCAAGCGATAAATTAGGAACATACTTATTTGCTCGAAATGTGTGTGAATTGCCGCAAAACATCGTCAGCTTGCCTAAAACCGTTACTGTTCATAAAAAGTGTTGTTCCATATTACGCAGTTATTTAGCTTAACAGCGACGAAATCGCAAGGATGGAGGAGGCCTCATGGATAGCAATATTCTGTAATAGCGAGAGCGCAAACACCACCTCCCTCCCACCCTCCCCCTCCTACACATACATTTGAGGGATTTTGTGGTCGCGGAGGAAGTAAGACGAAGTAGAAAATCTATAAAAATTGACAAGCTTTTTTTAAAGGTTTTACATGCAAATCCTTATACCAACACTTACCCATTCCTCATTGAAAGAGTCCACGAATAATACGGTTTCCAAAACTGATTATGGATCCGACCGAGTCCCTCTTAATTTTAGACGTCACCAGCACCACTCATGTCTTATTCCCGTTTAATTAGTCCCCTGTCTCTTGATGGAGCACCCTGGTAAACCGTTTAAATTTCTAGAGTCAGTTTCGTCAGCCGAATCCGAAATGGTTATCTAATTAAAGGCGTTGTGAACATGACTTAGGTATGGTTTCAAAACCGACGTGCTAAATGGAGGAAGACCGAAAAGACGTGGGGAAAGAGCACAATCATGGCCGAGTATGGACTCTACGGAGCGATGGTCCGTCATTCGTTGCCTTTACCGGAAACCATTACCAAATGTTCAGACAATCCAACCGAATCTGCTGCACCTTGGCTACTCGGTGCGTTTATTCTCGCAACGACTCCTGACTACAGCTAGCTGTACCCTAAACTTTCACCGTGGTAAGAAGCAGGAGGTTGCTTTGCGTATGCAAGGGAGAAGGAACTGGTCATCAGCAATGGGAGAGAGTACCCGGCCAGATAGTCAAAGAGCCACTTGTCCAAGAAAGGAAGGAGACAGACAATTCAGTGAGCGAAGGGTGGTGGTGGCAGCAGTGAGAGATCGAAAATGTTAGTAAATGCAATTGCACCCACCGAGTAATGCGCTCCTCTTCTCAACACACAAAAAAGGTTACAATATACATGCATATTCTCACTACGAATTTGTGTCATACTTGTGACCGATTGTCTGAACTATTAAAATATTTGGCGACACCATTTCCGAATTTGCTAACCAGATTACCGCTACATCGTCAAAGAACGCGAACAACCGCCGTAAAACCTCGAATTCTTACTCCGAGGGCTACACTATAATATTCCACTCGCCCTATGAAGGTACTGCATTTAAGGAGGGGAGAAAGGGAAACTGAATTTGATGTCAGTGTGAACGAGAAGTGGCCCTGGCAAAGAGGATGAAAAAAGGAAGAAGGCAGAGGAATTCAACTAGGGATTATAGGAGCACATCTTTGAAAGTGTTTATCGCCTTTTTTCAAGATAGTACCTGTTCTCCTGGTGCGCACTGCGCTCCTATTTCTTTATTCAATCCTCGTTAAAACAAATTTTATAACTGTAACAATAAAGTGCAGTATCATCCCAGATGACTCTTTCTCTCTCTCGCCCTTGCCCAAATTCAATTCCAAGCAAAAACTACTACCTTTCAGGAATGCATAAGAAAAGTCTGGAAGCAGCAGCACATTTGGAAAGTGGTGAAATAGACAAAGAATCGGATGCGGAAGACACATCAGATGGTGCACGTTCGCCACAACCCGATGACAAGGCCTGCATGTATCAATACGATCACATATCTCTGTGAACACTATTCTATTGACAAACACAAGAGAGGCCAGAACGTTCTATAATAGAAACGAGACATCCGAATACTCCCATCGCAAAACTCTATGCACATTCCTTTATTTTTTTTTTTTGAACACTATGAAAGGAAGCACACAGTCAAACGTCAACATAGCATAGGGAGAGGGTTATAACGAAGCAGCGATGAAAATAAAGGTTCCCGATTGTTGTCAAAAACCTAAATAATTTGAAGGAAAACTTATGCCCTCCTTCTATGATAGTTTTTAGGTAAATGGGGATATACAATCAAGGAAAACTAATAGCTGAGAAGCATATATGCGTCACAAACGTTACAAATAAAGTAATTTTGAACTAAAAAGTCGCATAGATGAATCAAGCAGTAATTCTTGCCTCTCTTCATCGTGTAGCCATTCATGAATCATAAATAGTTCCGTGAACGGTCCAGTCGTTTTCTACTTTATTTCCGGTGAGGTATGCACACATATTTCAAATCTTTGAAGAAAAAAATTTAAAACAAAGAAAAAAAAACAAACAAGATTCCTGATTACAAACAGATTTTCAAGCGCCGCTTACGAATGCATCGTTCGCTGCCAATCGCTAACCGTATGTTTTGATAGTAACGCCCATCCAGATTGAGTTTACTCGAATGCAGCAAACCGTTTGGTTTTTTAAATAGCGTATTTAATCGCATTGATTTGATGGAATATTTTTTAGGCGCTTTGGACTACAATAATTTGAAGATTTGAATGCGTTGTGCATTCCTCGTTTTTTTTTTTTGAAAATCAACACATATCACAACATTCGACCAACTGTACAAAATCTTTATTATTATTGATTGATTGATTGAATGAAAGACAGTGATTCGAATATTCTTGAGTATGCATCGTTATCGACTAAATGAAGATCATCGTCATTATGGAAAAAAAACCCGAAACATAATAGTGTTATTTTCAACTTTCATATCTTCTCTTACAATTTGAAACAGCAAAACTATTTGTTCTACTTTATTAGCTCAATTGTGTTTTCCGATAATAATACTCAAACGGAAGCCGCTAATCTCCATATGACGACTGCCCTTTTTATGGACATTTTAAAAGGTTTGTTGTTGTTGCACTCTTTACTTCCTTTATTCGAATTAAAATTTTAATTCGTACGCTTTCAGCCACACATCCCTCCTCCCTCTCCCTCC
>JPKZ01000060.1:31442-49072 GCA_000803305.1 Toxocara canis | reverse complement strand
CTACTCTCCATTGTTTATACTGTTACCTCGGGCGCTTAATTTAAAAAAAGAAAAACAACTAAACAATGCTCTCAATTCCTAACGCAACTTTCTGCACCGAGATAATCAGAGAAAAGATGAGATATGATGAGCATTGTCGGCATCAGAAACGAATTTGTTTTGTTTTTACGTGTGTAGAGCAATCCTCTTGCCAGCCGACTGGTGCTCCCATCAAAATACGGGTCTTAAATAAGATTCTGCTCTCGTTCATTTCACCAGCTGTTATAGCTGCTCTTTCTTATCTGCACTCTTCTCACTCAGCCCATACTCGTTCTTATACGTCCGTATTTTTATTGTTTTTGATTTGATTAGAGAATAGCCCCCTCCCTCCCCTCCCCCTCCTCGAAGATATAATATACATCCAGCATGAGACTACAAACGTTTCAGAGTTACTCAAAATACCAAAAACTAAAATGTAGAAGAAAATTATTTCGAGCAATTCGACTCCGAATGGACTGATCAAAATCTTCAGTAATCTGTGAAGCGAAAATTCTAACATCCAACTTCCTGCTTCTACGCTTATAATTGTTCTCCTCATTATCGCCCATTCTGAACGTTAATGAATTTTATCAGTATGTACATGCAAAAATGTTCACGCATTTTCAACTTATTAATTTCGCTCAACTATATTTTAGAACTTTTCTTTTCTGTGACTATGAACTTTTCCGAAAACTTAAAACCTTTCTTGATTATATACGGATAATTTTTTAAAGCTTTCTCAACGCTATAAGCCGTCGGCTTATCAACGAATAAAGAGAGTACAGGATTTTATTTTCATCTTTTTAACCTTCAAGATAACTTTCAGTTTAAAAAATCATCTGTCCTTTCTAGAAGACGAACGTAACTCAGGGGATATCTTCTTTAAAATACCTATTAGCTAGAATTTCCATTTCGTTCCGTTATGACTTGCACACAAGTGAAAAAGTTCAGCCATACCATGGTAGAGAGGGGGTGAGGAGGGTAGGGAGAGAAAGGAAAAAATTCGGTTTGAGTTCTGAGGCACCCTCATTTCAAAACGATTAAGATCAAAAGCGAATATGATAAGCCTGCATGACTGCAACCAATGATGAGTCGGTTGCATTTGACCAAACCCACAGCCAAGTAAAATCACTCATGCCTTATGACCTGAAACCTTCCAGTAAGTTCAAGTTCATTCTGACACACGTTTATGCGCAAACGAGTTTCGCACTCACAGCAAATGTCTTTCGAGTTTCTTTTTCTCCTAACTTTCAACCTTTTATGAATTGAAAATATTCCCTCTCAATATTGGAGATTTGGGCCATACGCCCATATTGTTGTTTATTTTTTTAAACACAATAAACCGACGTGCTGCGGATTAGTCGGTTTAGATGAACGCATTTCTCACCTCCCTCTACAATTCCTTTGAGCGAATTGGAGGTCCTATCTGAATTCCAGGCTGCATATCCGATATACCGTTATTGTAAATGAAGTACATTTACATCTTTGACGATATAACCTCTGACATTATGAGGGTTACGAGAGATTAAAAACTAAATTTTTGTAAATTTTTAAAGTTCTTGGACGAGCTGTAGTGTAGAGTTAATAAGTGGACAAGAAACATAGATCCAAGAAAAAATCGACTCCCAAATTCTATTCTATGATGCGCATAACACTTGACTCTTCAGGGTATTTTTTTGTTGCCTAAGATGGTTTGCATAATAAATGGGAATATTTCGAAAAACAGTGCGAAAACGTTCGCGAACAATATGCGATAAGCGGGAGCAGCTGTGTTCTTCTCGGTAACAAATCGCTTGACGCGAATGTGGCACAGGCCAGCGCAGCAACTATCTGGTCGCTGACTCGATCAGAATTTTGTGTGTAATTTCGATGTTCATAATTACATATAGGAGCAACTATAGAAACATTTCAACTAGAATTGCAACAAGTCCATATCAGGTCCGTTCTGTGACCCGTACCACAATATATCTTCAAGAAAACCCGCATATTTAAAATAGTATCAACCAATTTTATTCTTAGCAGTTTATGATCTACGGCTCGCATAAAGCTCTCATTTTTGTCATAACTGGATCTCGATCCGCTAATTGAAGTGGAGTATCAATCATAAATCGTCTTCTTTCCTTTTTTTTTGGTCGCACAAATTCGATTTCGCCCTGTTCACCGCAATAATATTTTACAAATCAGAAATAAATATATATGTACATATATATATGTATATATATGTATATATAATGTATATACATGTATATACACATGTATATATATACATGTATATTATGACTGTAAAACTGTTATGAGTGTAGAAACAGAAATACTTAGACTTTAATAATCGCTGAGTGCTTAATTGATGCGGATACAAAACTCTGCGAGTTCATTACCTAGACAGTAGAATCTAAATAGAATGCGAGGCTACTCGTTAGGTTGCAATTATCATCAAAACGTGTAAGTTTGGATTATATTTAATAATGGCATTCGGCACCGCATAAAATCGATTCGATCGCCGTAGAATGCAATCGCATCTTTATGCTATTTTATGTTTCCAAGGAAACCAATCGTAGCTCATTTCAGCTTTATGCAATCTTCCCCTCTCGTGTACATATGAGGAAATAACATATGGTGAAGCAGACAACATTTGGGCCAGCCAGCATATAACCATTCATCTGATTATTTGTGGTGTAAACGCTATTCGATAATTATCGTAAAGGCTCTATTGAGTATTTTTGTTATTTACCGCGTTGATATTTTATAAGCGGAGCTGAATATTAAAGATATGCACAACTTTTGGAATGTGTTCTTTTAGTTGCTGCTATTTGTCGATGGCGTTCTTTTCGCGCTTTTATGACTTTTTTAGTTACGGTTTATAAATAAGGTTGCGCAATCACAACGTGCTGATTACAACTATCAGTTCGTTAACATATGTCTGCATAATCACAACATGATGATAACACATATCAGTTCGCTAAAACCTGCTGCGCTACAAAATTAAGTTCAACGAGTAACACAAATGAGCCACTTCCAGGTAAATCTTTCTTTTGTGGGCATCCGTTTCTAGTAACGATGCGGAAGATGACATGAAAGATGAAAGGAGGCGCTGATGATAGTTGAAACTGTTTTTTTGGCCCCTATTGAATTTAAAGCAGCGATGGTGCTAAGCATTTGAACATCACAACAAAATAATCTCGCAATGTTTTTTTGTAGAACGGTCTACAAGTTCTAAACTATCATCAATTTCCTCTTCTGGTGGGAGGAGGAAGGGGGGGGGGGCTTTAATTGACTTGATCATAACTTCCATGAATTTCATGCCGTATGATATGGTAGACACCCCTGTGAGCCTCAGTAATGATCTCTATCAAACAGAAGGAGGCGCTGATGATAGTTGAAACTGTTTTTTTGGCCCCTATTGAATTTAAAGCAGCGATGGTGCTAAGCATTTGAACATCACAACAAAATAATCTGGCAATGTTTTTTTTCTAGAACGGTCTTCAAGTTCTAAACTATCATCAATTTCCTCTTCTGGTGAGAGGAAGGAGGAGGGGGCCTTTAATTGACTTGGTCATAACTTCCATGAATTTCATGCCGTATGGTATGGTAGACACCCCTGTGAGCCTCAGTAATGATCTCTATAAAACGATTCTAAAAGTAGAAAGATGAGCATAAATTATAGTTAAATTACTTGTTCGACGAAATAAAGCTTACCTCACCAAAAATTCTCATCGACTTCCGCTCTGTTAATAAATCACCGTTAGACCAAGAATCAGCAAAAGCGTGCTCGCTCTATAATCAGCAAAGTGCATTTTGTTGCCAACTGGCTAACACACTTCAATACTACCAAAGCGCAGCGTGGTCGCATTTGCACGTGGTCTCTCGATTAATCCCTCACAATGTAGATCCTGTTGTCTTTGAAGAAGATCATAGATCATCAAAAAAAAAAAGCAACAATTTGTGAATAATACAAAGTAACGAAAATATACAATTTACAGCTATCTGTGCGCGATTCTATACCACAGCATCATTCGCTGAGAGCGCTTAGGAAGCCAGGAGAAGAGTCCTGTATATTTCTGACTACAACACCAATTTCATACAAACAAACAATCTTTCTAGCATGAACCGTGAGTGCCATATATAGAGGAAGGAAGGTCCTGCAAGGAGGCCCGAAATTTCAATAGAGGTTTTCTGTATGTGTAATTATTTGCTAACTCTGAATGCTTCTGTTAATCAATAAGGTGAAGCGAGAGAAGGAGGCGGTGAAACAGAAGTGGAGCGAGAGCGAGAGAGAGACGGAAAGACAGAGAGGAGAGATTTATGCAAATGGTTTAACTAGAAATCTATCCTTATTCATTTTTCTTTTACAAAAACGATTGCACGTGCATACTCTGCAGGAGCAGACAGCTGTATATTTCATGGACAATCAGTTTTAAATAGAAGATGAAAAAAAAAGAACAAGATCAGAAGACTTTAATAGATCTTCAGAAGACTTAACATTCTTAGGTCGAACATCCTTCCTTCCAGGCTTGTTTAGGAAAAAAGATGGTCACATAGTGATTCTGTAGAAAATTTTACTCGTCGACTAAATTAAATTATCCCATCGTCTTTTTGTTTAAAGCCGTACCTCAGGACAACACTGCTGTCATATTGGATACATAATAATAGTAATGAAGGTGACATTTCTAATACTAATTGGCATCAAGTTTGCTAACATCCGAAACTATCATGCGTTAAACAGTAGCATAGCTGCAGCTTTTGAATAAGCTTTAGAGAGTTTGTTTACATATCAAACTATTATCATAACGTTATCATAATTCATCCGTATCCTGCTCTGTTTCGAAAAAAAGATAGTCACATAGTGATTCTGTAGAAAATTTTACTCGCCGACTAAATTAAATTATTCCATCTTCTTTTTGTTTAAAGCCGTACCTCAGGACAATATTGCTGTCATATTGGATACATAATAATGGTAATGAAGGTGACATTTCTAATACTTACTAATTGGCACCAAGTTTACTAACATCCGAAACTATCACGCGTTAAACAGTAGCATAGCTGCAGCTTTGGAATAAGCTTTAGAGAGTTTGTTTACATATCGCACTATTATCATAACGTTATCATAATTCATCCGTATCCCGCTCATATATTATTTTGCTCAATAATCGCTGCTTGTCGACGTAAGTGAGTGTAGTAACGGAATATGCCTTCATTAATTCGAAATTTTGGTTTTTATCAGTTTTCCTCGCAATAGTTACAGAAAAAAACGAATGCTTTTTTTTTCCAGTTCATCGCGAAAGATTCAAGAAATTATAACTCTTTTCATTTAACCACGTCCTCGTCCCCTCCGGATCACCAACCCCCCTCCCCCCAAAATAGATAGCCTTTGCAAATCATGAGCAGATTCTTTAATATAATATGGCATAGAACAGTTCTACAATCACGTAGCTCGTTGTTTTCGTAACATTGCTTCTGGCATTATTTGGTTATTGCATCGTGTGTTCATGAAAGATTCGATTCGGCATGGTCTCTTATCTAACGTCGAAATACGCCCATAGATAGTCTCAAAGGTTTGCTCTCATCATAACATCATAACACCTTATCCTAGAATTGCATTGTATTCTTTCCCAAGCAAAACAACTAATCGCTGACCTTATGTAGCCGGCTTTTATATAGAACCCACAACGTAAATATCACTCAATCTTTTGATCGTCTCAATCACTGCTAGGCTTAACTGTTCCTAGCTCATTAGCCCATTAGCTTCTCATTAGCTTCCTAGCTTCTTTTCGATTTCATAATTTGTAAACGGAAAGGGTACCATCAAGTCATGATCGATATAGATGTGAACAAAACAAGCATGCTTAAAACTTCTCAACTCATCTATTCAAAATTATCATTAATATCGTTGCGATATGCGATCGTGATTTGTGTAGAGTGTCTTTCATAAGCAAAAGATAAGTAAAAAATGAGTCAAAAATAAATTTCTGCCATTGGACCTCTCCGTTTTATAAATTATTATGGCTCGTATTTAAAAGAAACAAATTTAATCTGGCTAGTTAAATGCAACCCAAAACTCGCAAAATTTCTTATTTTCTTACTTCGCTTTTCCCGTTGAATGTTCAGTTTTTATTTAAAATTGGTATTTTTATTGATTAGAAAGCGAATAAGAATAAAAACAATAGAAATTAAACATTCATCGGGAAAAGCGAAGTATGAAAATGAGAAATTTTACGAGTTTTAGGTTGTTTTCGAACAGTTATGGTACTCATCTGGCGTAGACAAAACGCGTTAGTACAGATGCATTTTAAGGATACCGTCAGCGCTGAATAATAAGGCTCGAAAGGCTCTTCTTGTAACACAATGTACCATTTAAAGAACTTTCTGGTAATTATGGTAATTTAACCAATCATCATAATAATTCTTAAGTTAGCTGAACGGTTATATGTGAACAGACCTCAGTGAGAGAAAACTTTCCGTTTTTTAAATAAACTATCACATTTTAAGAAGACAGGTACGATCGCCGCCCCTGCCCTCCTGTAAACCTAAAAAAAAAGAAAAGTAAGTAAGAGGAAAAGAACATCATAAACCAACTAACTGTAACATACATGCGTGTTTCTGAAGTCGTGTAGCATAGACTGGCCCCTTCCGACTAAAATATTCGAAACGTTCATTCAAGATATTAAATCGGATATCATTTTGTTGAGAAAAGCAAACCGAGATGTGGTTGCAATGGGATGTTTTAAAATTGGTATTTTTATTGATTAGAAAGCGAATAAGAATACAAATAATAGGAACTAAACATTCAGCGGGAAAAGCGAAGTATGAAAATGAGAAATTTTACGAGTTTTAGGTTGAATTTTACTTACCCGCATTACGTTATTTTCATACTTTGTTATGGTTCTTTTCCTCTTTTTTTTTTCCACTCAGAAGCGCTGCTATTGTTCATAATCTGTTTGGCGAGTACCACGACTATTGTTTTTGAGCTTCCCATGCTATGATTATAGCTTAAGGAGCCGAAACGTCCGCATAAACTTATTATACTATCTCTCTTCGACGCATTATATACGGTCTCAACTGCAATTTGCCTTTTGCGAATCATTAAAAAGCATTATTGCACAAATGAACATTATTTGTTGTCAGTTTTTTTTTGTAATTCATGACGATGAATCGTCTTAGTTTAGTAGTATCTCTGTTCCGGTGATGACAAAGAGGGGATTATACAGAGAATAGGTGAACGGTCACATTTTAAGAAGACAGGTACGATCGCCGCCCCTGCCCTCCTGTAAACCTAAAAAAAAAGAAAAGTAAGTAAGAGGAAAAGAACATCATAAACCAACTAACTGTAACATACATGCGTGTTTCTGAAGTCGTGTAGCATAGACTGGCCCCTTCCGACTAAAATATTCGAAACGTTCATTCAAGATATTAAATCGGATATCATTTTGTTGAGAAAAGCAAACCGAGATGTGGTTGCAATGGGATGTAAATTTGGTTTTTTTAGGAAAAACTTATTTCGGGGAACAAATAGAAAAACTATTTCGAAAGTAGCTCCAACGAGATCAATGTTTTCTGACGAACATTCTAATTCAAGCCGTACTACTCCCACTCTAAAACTAGAGCGACTTGCTTATGAAAAAATCTGCATATCACATTTTAAAAAAACACTTAAAGATTAGCGAAGAATGAAATCAAAAATCAAAAAACGACGGTAAAATCGACAAGCACTCTCCCACTCCAGCCATGAAATGCGCGAAAACTTGAACTTAATGTTTTCGCGCCACCATTCAAACGAGAGAGCACGGTCTTATCACGAACAGGGTGAAATGTTCAAAAAAAGTGCGCGATGGGCGTGGCATGCGTTAGCCTTCATTGATCTCACGTATGCGCCAAACGGTTGTCACTGTTGTTGGAAGAGCTGCCGAGATGCTGTCGAGGGTGTATCTTGCTCGTGGAAATGTAGCTTTGCTGCAGAATTCGTTGAGGATGGCCTCATCGGGGAAGATCCGCAAAGAGAGAGATACTTTTGGTGAGCTCGAAGTGCCAGCTGACCGATATTATGGAGCTCAAACTGCACGGTGAGTGCACTTTTCAGGCAAAATATTTGTGCGACTACCGAGAGAGGTTTTCGATAGTCGACAGGCTGAGTTATCATTAAGTGATTAAGCGAAAATGTTACGGCTTCAGTTTTTTTTAATCGTGCTGGCTTGGTTTTTCTAGCGGTCCGCTTATCTTTTTGGGCTAAACTGTAGGTTTAAGTAGCCTACAATTGACTGTGTGGTCGACCATGTGAACGTAGACTAATTATGCAACTGAAAACGATTACACAAGTGGGCAATGGCTGATTTTAATGCGCACATTTGTTATCCTATTCTTCGTTTGTATTGTCGTGCCTGGGTTTTAATGATTTCAGATAGAAAAATGCTACTGGGGTATTGAGAGATGTTTGGTTATCGTAGATGTTTTGTGGTCCGTCTTTTGTTTTCGAATTTGGGCTTATGTTTTCGTTTTTTTCGTTACTGTTTTTTCAAACACTAGACTTTTGGTTGTGTTTTTCGAGGGTGCTATAGCACAAAACTGTGTTGTATTGTCGTGCTTGGGTTTTAGTGATTTCAGATAGAAAAATGCTATTGGGGTATTGAGAGATGTTTGGTTATCGTAGATGTTTTGTGGTCTTTTTTTCGTTTTCGAATTTGGGCTTATGTCTTTTTTTTTTTGCTAGTGTTTTTTCCAGCACTAGACTTCTGGTTGTGTTTTTCGAGGGTGCTATAGCACAAAACTGTGTTTTAGGAAAGGCTTGTGGCCTACTAGATGAAGATGAAGCTAGAATGAAGTTTGGGTATTGGTGCTGTTTGCGTTCAGCAGTCACTTCGAAATATTTCTCGATGTGCAGTGCTCGGTCGTGAGATTCGAGCGCTGATTACATCTGTGACGCTTGAAAAATAAGCAGTGAAATATCTTATCGAAAATGTGTGTATCGCACGAGCGCTCAATTTCGAGTTCTACTCTAGTGTTTTGAATGCACATTGAAGTTGTGTGGAAGCTTTCACCAACCGGTGAAGTGTTTCACCAAGGAGTATCGTTACGCTTTACGGTAAGTAAAAAATAGACAGAACTAGCAGCCATCTTTTACCCTTACATCTCTTTGATGTGGAAGGGGATGACGATAGCGTTGAAGAAGATGAAGGTATAGTGCGTCAGTTATTTGCGCCAATAATTCTCTCGTTTTTCATGTCCATACGAATGTGCGCCGTAGTAGATAAAGGCAACCATTTCTTTTAACTTGTATGTTCAAACCTCAGTAAGTAAGTGTACGGTACTTATTTATCACCACTGTGCAAATTCGCTGAAATAAAGTATCGAAATTGCAGTTCAAAGATGAATTTCAAAATTGGCGGTCCCGAAGAGCGTATGCCGCTGCCAGTAATCCACGCTTTCGGCATCCTCAAGAAGGCAGCAGCTCAGGTCAACCAGGAGTTCGGATTGGACCCCAAATTGGCCAAGGCTATTTGTCAAGCCGCCGGTATGCTTTTTTCGTGCAGTACTTACGACGCATTTTCTGCCGTTGGCAGCTTTTCCTTTATTTTTCCGACAAGTTTTCGTTACTGTCATTGTTCGAGGAGCCACATGTTATTCGCTGAGCATTTTTGAACTCGGAATAGTTAAGTTCAACGTTTCAATGCAGATTTTGAGCTCAAAATTGCAACCATTAGCAAACGATAAACTAACTTGCGAATTTTGGGTAGGCAGTCGTTTGCATCCTCTTTATTCATATTTTGGCTGCGTACTTCGCAGTGTTAATTTCTTTTTCAGTCACCGGTAAAAGGGAAGCAATAGCAAGGAGTTCTTAGGAACAGAAATTGGTGAGCTGAGCTTGGATCCTTTTGCTGTTATTCTTATTTCTTCATTTTTCTTAGGCGACGAGGTATTATAACGGATGCTGCCGCCTTAGCCTTTTTTAGAGAGGTACATATCGCAGATGGCATGGTACTACAGAAAATATATAAGGAGGCGGTGTGAACGTAGACTGCTTAATGAACCTAAGTCGTTTCATTTGTGTTTTGGATAACTGAAGTTATAAAAATTGTCGACGGTGGATAAGCGCTAGCGGAAGACCTATGTATGCTTCCATGTTTAGTCACCAACTTGCGATGCTCTGAGGTATACAGGTTTCCAATATTCCTTTTGATCTTGGGATTATTCTGTGATATGGAGGGTAAGTTTCAATGGTGAAAGGAAAAAGAGCTTTCAAAGTGTCCTAATTTTCGTCCGTTCATTCTTTTGCCTCTGATCTTTTTGATTAGCTGAGAGGCATTTGTTGAACAGATAGATCTTTACAACAGTCTAGCTTTCAACAAAGACTGATCCACCGAAGTTGTAGTCGGCTAGCCTATTAGATTTTATGGCATGTAAACGTTAGTGCGCAACGTTTTTTCTCGCAAATACAGTTGTTTCAAGTCAATTAGACAGTGCTGATATTCTCTAAAGGCTGCAAAAGCAGCATTCTTATGCACACTAGGATCGCGCGTTCGGAGAGCTGGCAGCAGCCTTATTGTGTGTTACATTTGTCGGCTGCTGCAAGTGACGTGTAGTGAAGATGCCATGCGAAAGACGAGAGGCAGAGAAAAAGGGCACCGTTGGCATGTATAGGAGACGACTAAAGACGGTGGGGTGCATGGGTTGCCTAGTCACGTGCTGCATTTATGAGTGCAAATATCGATGTAAGACGTGTATGTAAGCAGTCAAATAGCAGTTGCGCCGTTTAGAAAGAAGGCAGTACGAGGATCCATAAGGTGCTGGGTAATGGTTAAATTGTGGAGTAGCCTTTGTAAGCTGTCTCAGAGAAGGGACGTAAGTTTCGTGGACGCGGTCATCTTCCACGTTATTGTGTTGTGGGTACCATTATGGGTGAGTTATCCGGCAGCTGGCTTGAATGCTGTTAGCACATAATAGAAACGAAGGCCAGCTAAGAAACGGCCACTTGAGAAAGGTTCGCTTGGGGAGTGACGCACAGAGATTTGGCTTTTTGTGATAGGACGGTGTAGGCAAATAATGTGCTTGTATCCGTTCCAGTTTTACGTTGACTCAGTAGGGCAATATCAGAGGCTCTACGTTTTAGATTTGACTGTTTAGTGAATGTCGTAGAAAGGCAAAAAGCTTCGTGGTAACATGTGCAGTGTTTTTTTAATTTTGCAAACCGATGTGATCGGCATAGTGCTCCATACTTATACCGTTTTCTTTTCCATGTGATCTATGGTTGTATGAGTTGTTCACTCACGTAAGAGGTGTTGTGTTGATTGTTGCAAAGTAGGGATGTTAATGTGCTGACTGGTTACTGCTTTGACCGGTAGTTGTTCCGCCACTGACAGTAAATAGTAGCAATTTCAACACATTCAAAATTATCGCACCTTAGTCTTGACAGCTCCGAAAACATCGCCAAAGCTTGAGTGTGAGATTTGAGGAAGTAATACTTGTATAGAATACGCACAGTATAAAAATTCACTAGCAGAGGCAGCTCTTAAATTTGTTTCTAGCCAGTTGAGTTGATTCAGCTCAGCGCAGTCCTTCATTCATGAGCGAGGTTATGACTCGAGACGGAATTGCGGGCCCCTCTAAAAACTATGCAATCAGGGAGAAGCAGTTCGGCAGCTTCGACTGTAAAGTAAACTGAAGTTGTCTTCTGTCGTCCGAAGTGTGCATAGCTAGTGGAAGGTGTTCATGTTATGCACGTTTTGATTGCAGATGAGGTGATCGATGGCAAGCTGGATGACCATTTCCCGTTGGTGGTTTGGCAAACAGGTTCCGGTACTCAGTCTAATATGAACGTCAATGAAGTGATCTCGAACCGTGCCATCGAGATTCTTGGTGGTCAACTTGGATCCAAGAAACCCGTACACCCTAATGACCATGTCAACATGTCGCAGTCCTCCAACGACACCTATCCGACAGCAATGCATATCGCTGTTGCTCGGTTAGAAAGCTTCTCATAAACTCACATGTAATTTACATGACATGAGTTAAGAAAGGTGATACGTGGAAAGGGCGTAATTAAGGAGTTGTGTAGTACTGTATGTAATTCGGCGAATGGCGCACACTTTAAATGTGTGGTGGTTATGAAATTAGCGCAGACGATGTGATAAACAATTGATTGCTTGATACTTTTTTAGTATTGTAATCTGTATTCTTTCCGAATCTAAATTGAAAGTTATTATTTCAAATTTAAATTGGAGAATGCACAGAAATAATCGTAATGCTTTGCTGATGTTGTGGAGCTCGTAAGGCCCGATGGGGATGGAAGAGAAGAGCAAGGATAGAAATAATGAGTTTTTATGAAGTTTTTTGGCCGTTAGATCTGCTGTTGTTAAAAAGAGAGAAAGATTGGTGTTTTAAATCCGATGGTGATTTGTGCTGCAGTGAGGTGAACTCTCGGCTGCTCCCATCGCTGAAGCAACTGCGCGATTCATTGGCGAAGAAGTCGAAGGAGTTTGAGAAGATCATCAAGATTGGACGAACGCACACTCAGGATGCAGTACCACTCACGTTAGGACAAGAGTTCGGTGGATATGTGCAGCAAGTCAGCTTCTATCTATTATCTTACTTTGGAATGTTTGTTAGCTTGTTGGGTTTAGGCTTCATCCGATGTCAGATCAACCTTCTTTCTTTAACTTCGTAGTTTTCTGTTTTGTGTATGTTCTCCACATTCCACATATTGCTTTGCTAATGGCCCAAACAATCCATGCCACTTAATAGTAGCTGCATTATTGTACGTTGCTTTTTATGGGGCGAAAAGCTGCGGTATCTTATTTCCTTTCCTCCTCCGGTCAGAAGCCTTCTTCTAGAGCTGCTGCATGTGCATACCTCAGCAGATAGGTGATATTGTTGCGGGTGTCCTTTCGTGTCTTAGTGTTTACCCAGCCAACTTGTTTCATAACGTTTATGTTCAGTGCAAAGCGGTCCAGTTATTTGCATTATCAGTTCGCATATTAACGACTGTGGGTATGTAGTAGCATACGGGAACGAAAAGGGTGCGGGGTCGTTTTATGGTCACCGGTGCGATTTTGATATAATATATGATGCATCGTCTCAGATGGACAATGGCATTGCTCGAGTTGAAGCTACACTGCCGCGTTTGTATATGCTCGCTGCGGGTGGTACAGCTGTGGGCACTGGCTTGAATACACGTATTGGGTTCGCGGAAAAAGTTGCCTCGTTAGTTTTATTTTACTCATTTTCACTTTTTTGAAACCTTTGTTATCTGCCTTCCTCACATCGGGTGACGAGAGCTGGTTGGATAGGTAGGCTAGACCGTCAGTATATCTGCATTCTCCTTCAGCGCTCGTAAAGCAGAGTTTCTTTAAAGGGTTGAACGTTTTTACCTGTGATTTCGCGACAATGCTTGGGGATCGGGTGCCGCGCCGTTCTTAAGGTCATTGCGCAGATGTGCTCTTCTGGACATCTGATGCGATGAAGCCACCAGGCTGCGCTGTCGCTAGGTCTTTTATGTGATTGTTAATCCATCAGTTTATAGATGGGCTTAGCGTTCTATTCTGATTTCTTTTTTGCCCTTCTACTTCCCGCACTCTTCTTACAGTGGTATTGAAGCAGCGCATCAAACGCTGATCTGAGAGGCTTTTAAAACAATGATTTCTTCACCACATTTTTGACGCTATTTTCTCTTTGGGCCGAATTATTTCACACTCAACGGTGATTCGCATAAAGGGGTGTCACAGCTGTATTTCCCTCTCAAAAACATTTTATTTGTAGTTCTTGAGATAGGAACTTTTTTCATTTGTTTCAGCAGAAATTGCTTTGCGGCGCTTTGCCTTTTAAACGTTCCGTTTACTAATGTGTGCATTTTGCAGAAAAGTATCGGAGTTGACCGGTCTGCCTTTCCAAACAGCACCTAACAAGTTTGAGGCACTCGCCGCTCACGACGCCATGGTCGAGGTAGGTAATCGCACGTGCGTCTCAGCATTGTTACGGAGTAACAGCCTTTTTAGATCTCGGGAGAGCGGAGAGTGTGACGGTGGCAGGCAGAGGCAGATCTGGCAACTACCATTTGAAGCTCATCAAATTCAGTGAACTAGTACTGAGCAGCACGTTCGTGATTTTATGTCCATATTTGGTAGAACAGCAGACATTTCAGTCTATGGTCAGCTCGGTAAAATTTGGTGATTTTCGTAACGCTTAAGAAGTTTTCTTGTTGTACGGGCCTGCTTTCACGATCGGTGCGCGTATATAACACTGGCATTGCTTAGACCTGTTCGGTGATTCTACGTCAATGTGCATTTCATTGTATTTGGCTTTCTTCTGCAAGTTATGAATCGTATTTAGATAGTTACTGTGTTTCGATACTTCATGAAGCCATAAACATGCTCGGGACTTTCGATTGAAAGAATATTTTGACTTTGGGAAGGATCGCTGTAACTTTGGCGCTTTTCTTGAGGGAAAAGGCACCGCTTTCGCTTTTTTCCGTTTTTAGTATGGCACGTTTAATGACGCTTACCAAACGAGACCTTTAGGTACATGGGGCGCTGAATACGGTGGCTGTGAGCCTGATGAAGATCGCGAACGATATTCGTTTCTTGGGTTCGGGTCCACGCTGCGGCCTCGGTGAACTATCTTTGCCCGAAAACGAGCCGGGCAGTTCAATCATGCCGGGCAAGGTCAACCCCACTCAGTGCGAGGCTCTCACTATGGTTGCTGCTCAAGTCTTCGGCAATCAGGTCAGCAGTTTCCATTTTAGCTTGTTGGAGGAAAGGAGGTTTGTTTTGGTTAAGATGGCTAACTTCCCGGAAAAGTTATGAAAGAAAAGTGCATTTAATTCGATCTACATTTAACAGCAAGCGCGACGGAACGCGACGTATGGATGACGGGGTAAGGGTGAATAAGCAAGATAAGGGGCGGGCGCGTTAAAGAACGTGCGAAGTGAAGTGAGATGGAATCTTTGGAAGAACTTTCTGGCTTTTTTTACGGGTAAGATAAGATGCGGGTGCAGCAGAGTGTATCGTAGATGGCTATTTTATGGGGGAATATTGAAGAGGTCATGACACACCTCAGTGGGTCTTTTTTATTCACGTGTTGCGTATTGTGATTTCATAGACAAGAAACTGGCTTATGAATGGTGGTGCTTTGGTAGTGGTGGACCGTAGAAAGGCTCACTACCTACATCATTTTGCTTCATGCCTTATAACATCCAGTCAAAGCTTAGTGGAAAATTTTTCTGGAACTTATGATGACTTGTAGTTATTTACGAGAGGTGTTCTAAGTTACACGGCTTTTTTAAATTCATGAAAAGGTGTTATTCAATTTGTGAGAGTGTGAAACATGGGGTGCAACTTGATTTTTTTAAAAGTTCACATAAAACCGTTAAACGCACTTTCATTATGTGTTAAGCGCTTACTTTACTCAGTTTCAGGTAGCTGTGACAGTGGGCGGATCGAACGGTCACTTCGAATTGAACGTGTTCAAACCGATGATCGTTCGCAACGTGTTACAGTCGACCAGACTGATCGCAGACTCATGCGTCTCGTTCGCTGTTAATTGTGTCGATGGAATTAAGGCTAATAAGGTGAGTGGACATAATTGAAACATAATAACACTTATCATCGGATGAGAGACGCAGGAAGGGGGGAGGTGGAGTGAGGGGTATTGCAGTTTGATAGTTTTTTGGGGCGTCTACGTAGGCAGGATTCATATGCGAAAGATCAGAAGGCAACCAGCTAGGCGGGATGTTGACTGAGCCGAATCACATCGGATAATAGTATCCGAAGAGTTTTGATTCTGCGACGATTTTACATTTATATGCCGTATGCAGCCCCAGTTTGCCTTTATTCGGCGTCAATTTTATTGCAGTAACTTAAGAAGAATGTAGAGGCTTGTGAGATACTGTAAAGCTCTTTAGTTCAAAGGTGGATTTTCGCTGTTGTTCAAACGGTAAATGGTTCGGTTCAGTGGATTCTTTTCTTTTAAAAAGTGGCAGCATGACCAGTTGTTTTATATTTACACACTTTGTTTTTTGCTCACAGTGACACAACGGAAAGTTGGAAAGTCGGTTAGTGGAAACGAAATTCCTGGAAATTTGCCGCATTCACATTTCATTTTCAACTTGAAGTGGCTTTATGAAGTTTTCATACTCGATTCGTGTTCCTTTCTTATTACCAGCCAACCGCTTGATATTTTAAGCGTTTATGGCTATAATTTTGAGAGGACCGAGGGTACCCGATGGGAGATCGTCTGAGTTTTGGGTGTCTAACTTTTCGAGAACCAGATTTTGCTTCACAAAAATAACGAAAAACTGTTTAAGCTATTATCTTTTCGGAGCAAGGACATTGCAGTCGTTGAGCTTTCTGTCGCCTCCTGGATATTGAGCTGTACCATTCTAGGAAAATATCGCGAAAATCCTTCGTGAGTCGTTGATGTTGGTGACAGCACTGAACCCGCATATTGGTTACGATAACGCAGCGAAGATCGCGAAGACAGCACACAAGAACGGAACGACACTGAAGGAGGAGGCAATCAAGCTGGGCATCCTTACCAAAGAGCAATTCGAACAGTGGGTACGACCCGAGAATATGCTCGCCCCTAAATAAGCATTCCTGCAACTGCTGCTAATATTGTTTTAGTACCGGTGTTGTAGATTCTCATTGTTTTGATTGTGTTTGTGCCGTTCCTGATGTTCAAAGAATAAAAATTTAACTTAATATTTACCGCATATGATGAATTGACAATCGGGTCTGTGAGTTTTGCGAAGTGATGATGAACTAATTCTGGGATTCGGATCCGATCTAGCCTCGTAAGTTTAGAGGTGATCAGCAGCTGACTTTTACGACAGGGAAAAGCTTGATTTTGGGGGAAAAGAGAACGTTCGGGAGCATTGCTGAGGTTGGTTGTGTATGGTGAATGGTACGTAAAGAAGGATGGCATTCGGGCCGGCATGCATCGCAGAAATACGTGGTGTGTAGGAAATTTGGTTGAGGCCGATCGCCATTCGGTGTAGCACGATGATACCAGTGATTCGCACAGTGTCGTGTCGAGTAGGGCAGTTTTTGTGACAAGGATAATGGTGTTCGCTTTTTAAGTGAGAATGAGGTTATGGGTCTCGAGTGAGTATAGGTTAGGAACTGAAGGCTGAGGATGCGTTCACCTGTCTGTAGGTGGCGGAGGGATTGCGAGGGGGGAGGGGAGGGGGCATGTGAGTTCGTGAACGATTGTTGTTGCGAAACGGGTTGAGCGTTCAATGTGATGAGATGTTTCGGTGACAGGGTTGCATTGTTGCGTTTGAAACGACGAAAACATCATTTCGGGTCAACATGCGAAATAGTCGGGAGTGCATCGCGCACAGCACTGATCACGTGGGGTGGGATCGTCCCATCGTTATATTTGTGAGATCTGCAGGTACCTTTTGTGTATCCATACCTGCATGTGTGCATAGTCTCACGGTCGATCTATGCAGTCCACAGTTGTATTAAATGTTTGCGTTTATAAATGTATCGGGTGTGTATATGTGTGCGATTGTGCATGTCTATTTGTATCCACTTTATTCGTTCGTTATTGAGCTGCAAATATAGTCAGTACGAGGGCAAACGAGGTGAAGTGAGAAATATGGATTGGGAAAAAACTGATGAAAGTAG
>JPKZ01000060.1:3614-14791 GCA_000803305.1 Toxocara canis | reverse complement strand
ACCCCCTTCCCCCCTTCCCTTCACCTTCCTCCTCCCCCACCCCCCCCTCCCGCTCCTCCCTCCTCCTTGTTCAGACCCAATTTTTAAGAGTCATTATCTTTGAATCAAAAACCTGTCGAAATAGCTCGTCAAAAAGGTAGTTTAGTAATATGTTGCGCTAACGCCATCGAACGCGCTAAAACTTTGCATTTTTGAGCAATTTTTTGGGGAGTTTCCTGAAATCCTCACCCACATGCACTCCTCAGAAAGTTCGCGGATAACCTGAGTAATCTAACCGTTTTATGTCTACTCCATTCTGTCAATGCTGGAAGGGGAAGTAGAGGAGCGCACATTGATCATTTATAATTAGAATTCATTGCATTGATCGCTCGCTTTCTCGCTTCGTCTCTGCTAAACAAAAAGATTGCTATTCATTTGCATATATCATTGCAATTCATTCTGTTTTTTGCTCATTTGCTTCAGCGATCGATCATTTTGCATGTAGAATTAAAGGGCTTTGCTTAGATGTAAAGAACAGCGTAGGTATTTCAGCTTCGTTTAGCACTGCTCACACCAGCAGTTGGCATACGGTAAGTAGAAATAAAATATAAGTATCGACGACCATTGTCGATGATATTAGCGCCTTCAAATCTCTAATTTTTGACGGGATTTCGACCCCTGCATACATATATATGCTACCATCGAGAGTATGTACAAAAATTCCTGCTTGTCTCGTTGTGTCACCAATTTGATCGTTTTTAAAATGGTTTAGAAAATTCGTGATTTGCGGATTTTCTTGCTAATTTGATATCGACATGATATGATAATTGATTTGGCGAGAGGTCCTGAGTGTATGGAAATTTTGAGGTGTTTTTTTTTCAGTGGTTTTTAAACTTGAAACTGTCAGGGCACATACGTACATGCATGCATGCGTATTATGTAGAGACACAACGCTGTCGTAACAGTTGAATGCAAATTTGCTGAAATGTGCTGAATAAAACTCATTTATTTTATTTATTTTTTTAAAAAAATTGCCAGCAGGCTGACTACCAGGCAGTCAGAATTGGTCACAACGATCATGGAAGGGAACAAGCAATGGCCATCAGTCCTATGCATGGTTGTCGGGTGCATTGATGACGGGAACCGGTGAAATTACAACCGACTTTGTTGTATTTTTTTTAGAATATTTAAAGTGCCCAAAAGGGACACAACGATCACATAGAAAGTCAGTCTCTGATGCGGAACGAGAACATTGTTTTCGACGTTATGCCCGCCGGCTAAATTTTGCTTTTCATTGATGCCATTCATCTTGTTCGACAAACTCACATTAGCATCACAATGAAGCGTTTGCAAAAACTCTTGTCTAGTAATGGGTAGTCTTTGTGATTATATATGCTTATTTCTGGCTAGCTATCATTCGGTCTGTTTTACACTTGCCATCTGTTCAAACTACTATCTGTACAGCTTATATACACCGTTGTCTATAATTAACGTATATCTCAGCGATATACGTTCATGTCTTTATTTTATTTATTTATCGTTTAAATATTTTGTTGAGGGAAAAAAGTGTCAGCTTCTTGAATTTTTCGTTCTCCCCTCATAACTCGCAGAATGAAATATTCAAAAGTCTCAGGGAAAAAAAGAGGTAATGTGTAAATCGTCGAAACGCATTTGGGAGTCGTGCATTTGAAAGCAGATGTAAATGAGCGATAAAAGTAGAGTACTGCAATATGGTCGATGTGATTTGCATGGAGGGTTGCAGTACTAATTCGCACTAAAAGATGTAAATATTACATGCGAGCAATGTTGCTTAGTTATTTTCCCCATCTTCAACACTTTATACAAATAATTTCCATGAGCGCGCTCCGATCAAAGTTTCTCGTCTCGGACTCTTCTCGTTATTTCCTCACATTATTTTTCGTCAAAGTTTTGAACCAGCTCTTTCAAATAATCGAACTTGAAGGCTATTGCGGTGCGGTGGCCGTGTCTATATCGTGGGCTAAATGGTTGTATCGAAATTGAGAGGGAAAACATTATGCCCTCCAAAAACAAAAGAAGTTATTCCAGACGGCAGGGTATTGAACAGGGAGAAGGATTGGGGAGGGGGGAGTTGGGAGCTTGCGCGCAAAACGGGAGTTCCAGTCGAGGTTATGCTTTGTCTACGTCGTGAAGGAATTTAGTACCATAAAACTTCAGTGAACTAAATTCGGCAGCAACAGTTTCCCTAGGTGGAGCACTGGTCAACGAGCTGGTCATTATTTTCATATCAGCATAAAAGTTTAGCGTCACAAAAGTTTATCGATGGTGCCAACTTTTCTGGCGCCTTAGCAAGCCGGAATCAGTCAATTCGATCTGTGCATTTGAAGCAGATGCAAAAAATAGTCGCTGCTCGTTATTCTTATCATATGTTCTTATCATATGATAAAAAGGTGATAAGCAACATTGAAATCACCTGTTATTTTGGTTATGTTTATGTTCTGAACTCTTTTTTTTTGAAAAATTTAAGAAGACATCAGAGCGTAAAAAATGCGTTTCGAACTAATGATTGATTGCAGATATTAATTGTTTGATGCCTAGTTGATCGTCTCGTACAAAATGATAAAAAATACAGTGTTTTTTTTGCTCATGTTTTGGACAGTTCTTCGATTTCTTTTCGTTATGCGAAACTTTTGCATTCATTTTGCGACGATAATGGGATTTTCCCGGAGCTCAATCCTTTTTTCAAAATGTGGGATCCCCCTTCAAGGAGTATTTTTACTTTTATCGAGATGAGGGCCATATAGCTGATCTCTTTTTTTTTGCATGAGATCAACCCGGACAAGTCATTTTTAATATTGCTTTTGTTGTCACTGTTTTTCCATCTAACCTCTCCGTAACAAGGTCGATCACAGCGTTCAAAATTTGTCCGCATCACCGTAGACGTTAATTTTGCGAGAGGTGATATATGTATGATATATATATTTTCCGTACATATATATATATACATATATATATATATGTATATATATACATATATATACGGAAAATTTCGTGATGTGTATGTGGAAAATTTTTGCATGGAATTTTTTTGTTCGTCTTTTTTCAGTATGTTTTTTGAAAAATTCTGCATTTTTTTTGAAGGTTATGTGATATATTTTTTCCAGCTGTTGTTTATTAGTCGTCGCCCACTGAGGTGCTTAGCGGTCTTCAACAGGATAACAATGTCCAAGTATGGGATGCTTTGGTGCTTTCAATTATTTATGGCCTAGCAACCTCGACCCTCGAGCTCCCTGCACTGAAATTTTCGCTTCTATAAGCAGCTCAACTTAAAACCTTTTTGTTGTTGTTGTTGTTGTTGTTGTTGCTGTTGTTTTAAATTGATCATAGCTATTCTAGAAGTGTTCGATACAACTTTTTGTATGGTGTGGGCACAGCTGTATCGAAATGAATGTCAGTGATCATACGCTGTACCGCCTAGAAATCATCACTGTGGGTTTTGTTCGTTGCACAGCTCTTAATTCAAAGGAAATTTCAGCTGCCTTGCAAAGAGCTCTCATTGCTCTACTCTCCGGTCAAAATTTAGTGCCAATCGATTCATTTTGTCATTATGGCCATTGTGTCAAATCTACTGAATTACGATAACATATAACAATAGTTCGTGAGCTTATCTCATGGCCAACCATATATCGTACGTTTGAGGTTTGCGTTCAACGACTTTATTTGCCAACGTTTCGTTTTATCAGCATGCGATAATACTTGAACTAAGCTCATGAAATATGGCAGGTGTGTTTCTCAGTAGTTTAAATTATGAATCGTTGGAATATCCAAAATCATTCACCTGCTTCATTTATAAACTCAAATCTAAACCCCATCTTCCTTCCCGCTTTCCCCTCTCTCCCAACAAAAGGATTTTAATCCCACCCAAGTTTTTATGTAATATCTTACAGCTCCTTCTTTCAGGCAGTTGATGAGAAACGTTGAACTTGAACTTAGAAGATCTAAGTTAATAGAGAAATTAAAAAAACGGAAATTTCCATAGAGAAATGAACTATTAGTTGCTCATAGGGAATAGTAAGTAGCTTTACACTGTAAGCATCTTTATGCTGATTGCATATTGGCAGATTTTGTTCGCTTTGGCGTTTACGTTAAGTATCTTCATAGAGTGCAACGATGGAGAATATCTTTGCTGTACGGTTTCGTTTCGAATAATGCATCTCACTGATCGAGGTAGTGCGTTTTTTTCGAGCAATTTATCAAGCGTCATTAGTCGTTCACAATTATCATTGTTGAGAGGGAAATGCAAAGCTTGCAAAATATTTTTTGCATTCATTTAACTCTTTTAAGCATCGAATAAGTGCTATTAAATGTTACATTTTAACAGAGTCACCTAGTATTTCTAATCCGCCGAGCGAAAAAAATAAAGTAAAACTTATTCATCGGACTTATTCATTATTCATCTTATTCACCGAAATCGCATTAGAAATCCGTATAGAATCAAGTGCGAAATCACATGTCTACAAAGTTTTCATGCGAGTAATCTGTAAAAGAATTGAATCAATCCTCGATGAAAATAGGAGACTGAAGCAGGCAGGTTTCCGAGACCAGTTTTCTACAGTCGACAACATTTTCGCCCTAACACAGCTAATAGAAAGATGCAGAGAGCACAAGGTGCCGCTCTGCTTACTCTTCGTAAACTTCAAGAAAGCATTTGACTCGGTGGAGCACAACGCAGCACTTCAAAGCCTCTCCGATCAGGGAGTGGATTCTGACTACATTCGTATCATCGAGGATTGACTATCCGAATCCAACACGGAGATCACGAATCCAACACGAAACATCGAAACACCGATAAGTATGAATATCGGGAGATGTGTAAAACAAGGAGATACTTGCTCCCCGAAAGCCTTTTCATCAGCTCTCGAAGGCGTTTCGAGAAAAATGGAGACTGCAGACGGTTTCAATGTTAGTGGTGAAGAACTTCAGATGCTTTCCTTTGCGGATGATATAGTACTCGTTCCAAACAACTCAGAAAAGTTGCAGAAGTTGCTAAATTAGCTCAACAATAAAGGCAAGAAAATTGGGCTCAGCATTCAACACGGTAAAACGAAGTGGATGAAGAATGCATTTTGTCCTCAGCTTACCATGAAACTCGATAATGAGAACATCGAGCTCGTGCAACAATATTCATACCTGGGACAAGTTGTGCAAATGAACAACGATTTGGATCTGGAGCTGAGCACGAGAAGAAGAGCGGCGTGGATAGCCTTCATCAAGCTCAAGGATATCTTTTGCGATACGAAGACAACACCGTCCATAAAAGCAGAACTTTTCAATTCCGCCGTTCTCCCTGTTCCAATATATGGGTGGGAAACGTGGGACACCACGGTTGCCGAAGAAAATGTATTAGTGACGACTCAGCGAGCCATGGTAAGACGCATGGTGGGTATCAGTGGATTACGGCACATCGCGAACGAAGGCTTGCGTTCTAGATCTGGTATAAAGGATGTCGTTGAAGAGATGTACAAGAGAAAACAAAGGTGGGCTGGTCACGTAGCCAGGATGAAAGACAACAGGTGGACTTAGCGAATCGTAGAATGGTACCCAAGAGATGTTAAGCGACCGCGCGGCAGATCGCCAACAAGATTGGAAGATCCGCTGCGATGTGTATACGTTGACTGGATGCGTCGAGCTCAGGATCGCGATAGATGGAAAAATTGCCAGCTCCATCGATGGAGAGAACGATGAAATCGATCAAATCACAGCTTTTCAAGGTATTAAAGGTAAAGTATGGAACCAAGTTTGAAGTCATTCGAAATGGGAGAGGTCTTATCCGGTTGATTTTTGATACTGATTAAGGAGATTATCATTTTGATGTACGTTCGTTATGATCTCGTTTAGGAAATTTTCCCATGTGAATATTCGATGAAAGCTAATTTTTTTAGCGACATTTATAATGACAGCTGCATCAGTTTCGCTTAGTTGTTCTTATCATCGACATACGAATTCTTTCATCAAAAATGAATAATTGATTTCACTTATTGTTTATGAGCAAATTAAAAAAAAGTCTAGCAGTCTTCAAGTGCAATTCAAATTCGCCATATCCGATTTGCCCGCCTGAATACTCGATGAGTTTGAGCAAAAATGAAATGAATTTGTCAAAACGGAAAAAATGTTAATCAACTATGACTCACATCTACTTTCAACTTTCTTTTTTTTCTTTTTCATATCGATTTTTTGAACTCTATGCATTTGGATGTTTCAGAATGAGAGATTTTATTTCGGATTCATTGAAGCCTAAATTCAACAATTGTCCATATTGCCATCCAAGTTCGGTATTCGAAAAGGTCAAGATCCATTGCACTTTTTTTTCGATTCATACAAATAGAAAGTCGGAAAATAATATGAGCCGCACATTTTTATCCAGTAGAAGTTTAGCGTTACATCTTGTTTGGTTTTTCGTCATGCGTGTCATCGAGATTCTTTTTTCCGACTTTTGCAAAATCACTTTTTCATTTTGTTGATATCAGTTGGCGATATGTGCTGTTTTGATGTGTTCTTTTTTTCCTCGTTAGCCTTTCTGGAGCCTTGATGTCGGCAGCGTTTTTTGCTGTTTCTGAGTTCGATATTTCGAAATTGCATACATGTTGATAACGTTGTACTCACTCGAACACTTAGGAAGGATTCAAGTCAGTGCTCATGCACATGAGCGCTCATGCATGTTCATGAGCGCTCATGTGCATGTCTAGTCAACTTTTGCTTATCGTTTTGATTGCAGGCAAAAATTTTGCTGTGTATTAACTATA
The DNA here is from genome assembly GCA_000803305.1 of Toxocara canis. Lineage (NCBI taxonomy): Eukaryota > Metazoa > Nematoda > Chromadorea > Rhabditida > Toxocaridae > Toxocara > Toxocara canis. The sequence goes on along the minus strand of JPKZ01000060.1, from coordinate 8,030 downwards.
ATGACCCGATTTTGATAGCATTAAAGACGTTAAGCAATGGAAATGACTCACAGGACGATAATCGGCGCATAAGTATGTGAATGTGATGATAGAAGTATCGAATCGCCTAAAATTTTCAGCGATATTTTTTAAAAAAAAAACTAAAATTTTTAGTCTCGATCAACGCTTGCTCGGAAATTTTTCGTTCCTTTCTACTTCCGTTTTATTCGCCGGTTGCAGTTTAATACTTGAAAGTCCAAAACTCTCCCATGATCCCCTTCCCCGCTTCCCTTTGCTTCTTCTCCCCTCTCCCTCTTTTTCCGTCCTCCACCGCCGAACTGAGTGAGGATAATTGAAGACTTGATGCCCAGTTGTGAGTCAAACGCTGCGTCAGAATACTTTTAAGGAGTGGCATGAATTTTGATGTTACAACTTTAAGCGATGAAGCGATAATTAGTGAAAATTTATTTGTTTGGCTTTTCTATTTCTTTTTGTGTAAGAGTTGCAGTGAAAATTTTGCTTTCTTTTTCGACATTCATTAGTTTTTTTTAAAACTGAGGAATCTCCAAAACTGAACATTATAAACGCACAAGGAAAAGTGCTATAAATGTTTAAATCCAAACATTTATAGCACTTTTATTTAAGCACTTATATTTTATAGATGCTCTTCATGGTCCTTAAGGATAACTTTATCAGACGTTTCAGTTAACTTATGACTAAGCAAGGCTAAACTCGTTTACGTTATCCTTTTCATTGTAAAAGGAATAGATTTCTTTTTATATTGAAGAATTTTCATCATGAATAGATTCCTTAGTATTTGTGTTTGTTTATGTGCTTTAGAAACCGTTATATATAGCACTTGTTTATATAAGCAATGCACTATGGATTTATTTATTAGTTGACATTTTTTTTACTTGTTGTTTTTTATTCGCATACTTTTAAATTGTAATCGGCATGCTTGAACTTATGATCCACTCGTATGGAATCTTCCTAAATAAATGATCTCCTCTTCTTTGAAGTTAGCGAAAAATAGAAGGCATGGAGCTGTGACAGATCAAATATATATATATATACATATATATATATATATGCATATATATATATCCTCCTATCGGCATCCTACATATAAGAAAATAACGTCACGTTTCCGATTTGCTAACGCCGTGATTTCATGCCTAGCGAGCGTACTGTTCATTTCTTTGTAAGTAAACAAAACGTTCACTTCGATGAACTGTAACCGAATTTCTCTTCGACATTTTTTTGTCCATATTAAAAGAAGACTTGTTGGATACAAAATAACGCGATAGGGAGAGGGGCAATGTTTTACTTTTGTTAGGTACAAAATTAGGTACAGACTAATTAGGTACAAAATAATGTGACTGGAAAGAGAAAGGACAATGCTATACTCGAGCATTTGACGTTGAGGAAAACGCACCGAAATTGGATAGCGAGCGGTCGGTGATCCCACGCAAAGAGCTTTCCCCTTTGTTCAGCAAATCGCATCGAAATAGTCGATTCTAAACTTAACTTGATATCGCTTTCAGCGCGTTTCCGTTTATCCAGTAGCGATGTCTTTCTGCTTTGTGTGTGTTTCGTTTCATGCTCAAATTCTTTTCAGAGGCCTTTGCACCTTCATATTCTATTCTGTTCCGGAACAAGTTTTTAACGTATAAGTAGATCTTTGAGTTGGAATTCTTTTGAAAAGCCAGTAACTGTTCTCAAACAATATAACTTCGAAGAGGGACATAATGAATAGGTAAATTTCCGTGCATTTTAATGATTTCTTGCACGTTTCTAATGAAAAGTTCTTTCTAGGGTAAACTAAAGGTAGGAAGAGCGGAGTGGTGGGGGGGGGAGTGGGGAGTGGGGAGGTTTCTTACAGATTTAAAAAGAGAGAGAGAATTCAAGAAACCTTGTCAACTTGCTCGAATCTATTCCAGTTTATTGGTCGATCACTTAAGCGATTCGTTTTAAAGGTCGACGGAAAAGAAAAAGCGACGTTCACAGTTAGGGACAATTTTGCTTTGCGGCAATGCGGCGCACTCTTAAGGAAACGAGCGTAATTGGCGCACAAATTGAGATTAATCGTATCGCTTGTATTGTCGCACCGTTAAACGAATCAAGCAACCGATCGTAAGGCAAATGAAAAATTTTGCTACGCATGACTCGCCTTCGAATGCTCCGTAAAACTTGCTCCGACAATTTAGCTATTACCGAGGCGCTCATAAATAATTCCTCTTGATTAATGCATTTCAACATTCATTATTTTTCTCTTCATCATTTTATTTATATTTGTTCATTTATGCGGTATATTGTTGACAACATTGTGTCATTATGTAGAAAAGTTTTAGAAGAAGAAATTAATTATTTGTTCGTTAAGCTTCCAAGACGTTTTGTTGTCTTAAGGAAACGAGCGTAATTGGCGCACAAATTGAGATTAATCGTATCGCTTGTATTGTCGCACCGTTAAACGAATCAAGCAACCGATCGTAAGGCAAATGAAAAATTTTGCTACGCATGACTCGCCTTCGAATGCTCCGTAAAACTTGCTCCGACAATTTAGCTATTACCGAGGCGCTCATAAATAATTCCTCTTGATTAATGCATTTCAACATTCATTATTTTTCTCTTCATCACTAGAAAGAAATAAACCCATTTCTTTTCATTAACAATCGCCTTACTTATGGTTTTAAATGACTATTAACTGTTTCAGCTGATAAAAAATTACCCGTATGCCCGTCTTGTCCCTGATAGTTCGGATCCACTCCTGGTTGTTTGAGAAGGAAAGCCACCAATTCCAGATTACGTCCACTGGTACATGCAGCGTGCAAAGGAGTCTCCGAAAATTCTTTATGCGGTATATTGTTGACAACATTGTGTCATTACGTAGAAAAGTTTTAGAAGAAGAAATTAATTATTTGTTCGTTAAGCTTCCAAGACGTTTTGTTGTTATGAATTTCAATTTTCTATACCACGTTTTATGTTCCAATCGAAGAGCTCATAACTTGTCTTCCCGATTCTTCTACTCCACTGTCATCAGACAGCTTGGGGAATACGAAATGATATCGCATTGCAGTATTTGCAGCCTAGATAAGGACGAAAAACTGGTTGGCTTATTCATTTGTGACCTCCAAAATGGCTTATTTATGATCGACCAATATTACTGGAACAATAACTATTAGATTTTTTTGGTTAACCTTGAAATGGATGAAAACAATTGGTTAGGTTGTATTATTTTTCAACAGATATTATTTGACAGGGAGATGAAACCTCTATGGTAGTGCAGTGAGTTGCGTTCATTTTTCGCCTTGAAAATCTGAAATTTTTGCATCATTTCTTAAACGTTGCGATCGACAATGATCTTGAATCGATGAACTCGGCTTATCCTCATCGTTACTGATTTGTTGTAGTGGCGATAGCTATTTTGTAGAATTTCTGTTATTGATATGCAGATCTATGGTTAGACAATATTTTTGAGGGTTTTCATCGTAGAGATTCTTTGCGGATGGCAGAATGGCTGTACCAATCTCACCAATATGACGATCAGAATCTGTTCAAGAATTTCGAATTATGGTGATGCGAGTAATATTATAGGATCGTCTTTAAACAGAACCACGAACACTTTTGCTCAACTAACTGATTCAATTGCGTTCTCACTAAAACTAACGGCAACTACACCATCACAACGAGTAAAGCCTTCCTTCTGAAATGGCCCAAATTCATAAGAATCACTTCTGCTGAATAAGCTGTTAAGTTCTCACTCGATACCGCAAAAACATTGCCTAGCAAAAAAAATTACGGAAAAGTAGGGGCATCCATCGTAAAATCAGCGTTCAGCAAACGCCGACGAGAAAAGTGTGCGTTGACATAGTCTCCACCTAGAGTAAACTCCCTTATGCCATCCCCATCCTTCCTCACCTCATCTCCTCTGTAGAAAATTGTACTCTTCAAAAGGTTTTTGCTCGACGAAATTGTGGGTGACGTTTAGTGGAAGTATTCCAACGCTATTGTTAGATCGTTGCAGACAAAGGAAAGTGAAAAACGAAACGATATGCGAAACCAAATATGATTAGAAATTCCTTTTTATGCTTTTGAGCAGCACCTCTCTATACCAAGTACAGAATGTACTATAGTCTAGTGCACCGTATACCAAAAAAAATAGACCGTATACCCAAAACAATGCACGCACCTATTTGATTAGACAGTATATCCAAAACAAAACACGTATCTGTTCGATCAAACAGTATACCCAAAACAATACGCGTATCTATGTGATTAGACGGTATACTCAAAACAATACGCGTATCTATTTGAAGTGAATATGTATAGTCAGTATAGTAGAGTAGGACAAGCGCGTGGAAAGGGCATCGTCTAGCAGACGAGTGTCTATAACGTGCTGTGATCTTGTTTGAAAAAATACGCTCAGAATGTGATATA
>JPKZ01000059.1:5707-18127 GCA_000803305.1 Toxocara canis | reverse complement strand
TGGGGAAGGAGGGGGAAGGAGGGGGAGGTGGCGGTAAGGTGAGCAGAGGCGCGCCAAAACAAATAAAAAGGAGAACCGTTTTCGAGCGCCGGAAATAATCGTCCCGTTCCTTTTCCATTCGCCAGTCGCTATCCGTTGAATTAGTCTCAAGCTCTTCGCCTGCTTCTTCCTCACTTTCGTTTTCCTCATCTCTTTTCTTAAATCGCATAACGGATATCGTTTAAGGAGAACAAAAAAGTATGAAATCGGTAGTGAAGATCACGAAAAATTCTGGAATGCGTACCTATGTCTGCTCCTACCCTCTTTAAAAATATGTTAGAAATTCATTAGTAGGATGAGAATTTCAGTAATAAAGCCTTTTAAAAACAAAAACGTTGGATTCCATCAGAATACGACCCCCACCTTTTTAAAAGTGATGAACAAACTGAAATGTTTTGTTGTGGTTGACTTCAACCTGCTATGCATCTTTCTATGGTGACAGTGAGCAGACTTGTCTATAATATGAACCTCCACAAATTATCTAACAAGAAAACTGCTCCTAACTGCCAATGTGTTTGGAGAAAAAGGACAAATGTGTGCCCTCCCTACCTTCTCCCTTTCCTCTCTCACAGGAAAAAAACAATGTTACCTGTTTGCAGTAATGGCACACGAACTGACCACCGGGCGGTTTCTCGGTAATTGGCGGTCGAACACAATGCATGTGCGTTGCGTTGGCACACTTGGTACATACCACGAAGTCATCTCTGTTTCTCTGACGACGACATGAAACGCACCTCTGAAATATCAAAAGGCCCTAACCGCTGACTGGGGAAACGCTTGCACGTTCGCGGCGAGGATGAGGGAGATATAGGGAGCGGTGGAAGTGGGAAAGGTCGAGAAAGGAGGAAACGAAGAATACAAGTTTCTAATGGTTTTCTCGTGATTGCCTCATAGAATTTTTCTGAAATAGATAAAGATTAATTAAGAAGCAACAGAACCTATTCCTACAGCGGCTGGCAGAAAAATTTCTGTAAAGAGAATCGAAATCGTGCAAGTATTTCTGGAGAAGGAACTGAAGACTCATAACTGCAATTCAGAATCGGCGTCCCATTAAGCCTCAACAGCGCCATCTTCTTATTTGAACAATTCAAGTGGAACGTTTCGAATTCATTTCAGCAATTACGCCCACATACGATCGTCTTGCTTCATCCTTTACCTAATATGATAGGTCCCAGCAAGGAAAGAAACGTATTCGTAACATTTTCGGCTGAAACGCTTGTGTGTGTGTGTCAGCATTTTTCTTTAGATACCATTCCCAGCGGGAGGCGAGACCCCGAAGGGGCCACACCTGCTGGGCGTCCGCCTTGACAGCTAAATTTGAAGAAGTGAGAAGGGGAGGGAGGACAGAAGAGAAAATACGAATGAACTCGCCATAAGCAGATCCCAAGATCTCTATTACAAAGAATTCCTAAGTAAAAGCTATAGTAGAAATGATGTGACCAAAACGTCACCCGACGGAGATCACGCGAGAACAACCAAGAAAAAGCCCGGGCTGAGTCCTTACTGATGTCACCTAGGTTCTCCCCATTCTCGCTGCTATGATCCACTGATCCGTGCAAAAAACAGGCTAAAAGGCGAAGTAAAAGCCAACCTTGCTTTCAATCGACTGATCCCAGTCGATACATGCTTCAAGAACGTATAACAAAACGCACAATCTCGAAACAGTCTCAGCTCGTTTCACAAATGATCTCCACTGTTCACGAATAAAAGAATTTCCAGCAATGCCGTCCACCTTCTCTTTTACTGCCCGGTCGTATAATGAATGCTCCAGTTCGAGAACTAATGCCGATAGCTGTTCCACACTTTTGGCTGATTCCACTTTTGCGACGAATAGCTGCTGATCATCAATACGTGTGAAGAGACCTTTCCGCAAATGCGACTCCAACGTCAAGATCTCATCACGTAAAAGTGTACACTCATCCATGGCATCCTTTTCTTTATCCTCTTCACGACCATTAGAACGGATTTTGTCCGATGACTGTCTGCAAATGAAGTCGCTTTTTTTAAAGTTTAGATCAAAATAATGAAGGCAAAGCGATGGTAGATGCTCGTGAAAGAACAAGGAAAATGGGTCTACAAATCTAACTCAAATATGTGCGCAAGATACTCAAGCATGCTGCCGAACTCTACGATTTTGTCGCCCAGAATCTTGACTGAAAATATCAGTTCACGCCAACTACAGATGTTCATTGGAGAATCCACCTCTTCGAGAGAGACACTTACGAGCTAAAGCCCACGTACCCTTTCGGTTAGATCAGAAGAAAAAAAAAATAAAGTATAATGAAACTAACTGTGATCTGATTGACGAGGCGATCCGATCTAACTGGCTGCGCAAGTTTGAAAGAAGATAAGATTCGCGATAGGCTTTATCAGACAGTGCCGCTAGCAATTTGCCCAAAACGGTTTCATCTAAGATCCGGAACCATTCGCTATTCCCCGTTTCATCAGGATACCTTAAAACACTAGATTAAATAACTGAAATGAGTGACGATGAAAGAAACGGTACTCGGCTACAACTTCCTGCGCTTCGAACAACAACGGTAGAAAATACCAGACGGCCAACCACAGAAAGGAGAAAACTGGGGAGGCGGGGTGGAACAGTTGAAAATATGCACATAGGTCAAATCGCTGAGGAATTTTATTCATCCATGTGACCAGACATTGAAAAACAGAGACATAGGAGAGACTACGCCCAAATTAGACCAGCAGCGATTGCAGCCATGAACAAATGCAGTCACATGGCTTCAAAGTCCAGCTGCTAGTTCCACAAAACATAAACCACAGAATTTCAACTAAAGCCAGCTTCACGCAGACTAAAAAATAAAATGTGCTGTGGTAGACAGGACCAAGCGTGGGAAAATATGATAATTTATTTTATGTAAGGTAAAATATGATAAATTACAACATCACAATAAATTATGGTGTTGTATTTATCTGGCATAACAACAAACTATTGCTGCCATGCAAAAAGATCGCCATTTAATATCTTACGTTATTTCCTGATTGATAAACGCTTCGAGCGTCATACTGCTCTTACGCGGCTTTTTAACGGCCGACGGTGTGTGACTTTCAGAGCATTCCTCTGCACATGAGGCTGGCTTCACGGGGCTAGTCATAGCGGACCTGAGCGACACCCTTTTCCTTGAGGAATGATTTTGCTCTGATTTAACAGGCCCGTCCACTACACGCGACGAAGTACGTCCCTGCAAATCGAAAACTTTCAACCTCTAAAGATGTCGATCATCAAACAACCTAAGTGGAAACTCTCAACGTTGTTCATAGAAATATATGCAACCAAAGCCAACCGGTATCGCTTACAACATTCCTTCGCCTTCTCCACAAAACTTCTGAGAAGTGGAGGAAAACAGAAAAAAAAGGAAACGTATAAGGCGCAAGAATTCAAAAATTCAGAAATAACAAATGAAAACGAAAAAACGAGCCAGAACAAAGAAGTATGCCCAAAACGAGTGACTGCACTGTTTTACGTGTAGAAGAAAACTTTTCCAAACATGAATAAAAAGACAAAGAATAAACCTCAACAAATATGCCAGCATTGGGTGATTTTTGAAAAAACCAATAACGCCTGTGGAAGCGATCCGAACCGAGCGGTTTCACGCGTAGGACGTTTTCACGCGTTACTTTTAGTTCCTGCAAATATTTCCGATCTTCGCCTATAGGCGCTTTCTTTTTGGCAAAAAGGCTACCTGCACAGCGACCATCTTCGTGGCAGATTACCGCTATGCAGACAGCCTTTGTGCGACAGAAGATAACCACGCCTGCCCACATCCCTCCAGCCGGAAAGAGAGATTACGCTCTACGAGTTGCTTCATTTTAACTTTGCAGGTTTAACAACGGTGACTGTAAGCTCACCAAGCAATGAATTAATGAATGAAATGCTAACGTTCACCAGTTTTTAATTTAGGTAAATATTTAACCTAAAAAAGGAACAGCAGTGGCAAAACAGAAAGCACGGCGATTCATACTGAAGAAGCTTTGCAGCTCAAAAAACGCACAGATGATATCTAAATGATTTCATCAAAGCCACGCGCTCACAAGAAGAAACGCACAGAGAGAATGTAAAGGATATATATTTTGTTAAAGATGATAAACCTGGGAGTACAGTTCCTCAGATAACAATGCCTGACGACGAGAGAGAGGCGATCGACGAATGTGCTCGCAAATATGAACAACCTGACCGTCACCCAAATTCCTCAATAAACTGCGAACACATTTTCCAAAAGTATAGGCCTCGTTTTTTCATCATTTCTTTTCTTTATTCGCCTTTCACTCTCTCCTTAAAACAGCTTTTTCGTCTTTTCGGGCGAATTGCGAGTTCGGTTCGAAATCAACCTGCCACTTGCCATCCCCAACACGAATTTTCAGCTCCCTGACAAATAAGTATTGAAGGTGCCCAGCTGAAGTCCGAAACTAATTTAAAAGTAAAGCACAGAGACAAATCTCAGTAGACAGCATGATCACCAACTGCTCTCTGAATAGACTCTGCAAGCCTCAAGACGTGCTATGCATTTCAATGTCAAGAATATGATCGATGAATATAAAGAAAAGTGACAATATGACAGGCGTAAATTCAGCATTAAACCTCATGACCCCCATTCCACACTTGACAGCAGCATGTGAATGGAGTCAGACAAGCGGCATATACTCAAAAGTTCCTTAGCAATCGGAAAACAGCCAATCCAAACTGACCAAAACATGCGCACAAAAAAAAATTATTTCGAGCCCCCTCTTCCACTTCAGCAAGGTGCCCACCGAGTTTGGATGGGTCCGAGCACGCAATAGTGCATCCATTTTTATCGCAACAGTTCGCCTTTGCAGGTTTGAGAACGATTCACACTTCTGAAAGCAAATGAATGTTCGCAAGCAGACTACACGAAATTTTAACACAAAAGACTCCATGCAAATCCAAAGTTATCTAAGCAGGAACCGCACGCTAAACTCCACTAAACCTTTAGCAATTTCGCTTATATGAAATCGTTAAGGGCAGGTGGGACCGAGTTTGGATGGGTCCGAGCACTTGCTCTCCAATAATCTGCTACCCAAACTGATCGATGACATACCCGTATTGCTTCTATCGTCGCATTTATGCTCTCCTCCTTTTGTTTGATTTTCTTAACGACCATTTGGCGATGTTTCTCGATTTTGATAAAGTTTAAAGACTCCTTTCGCGTCATCTCCTCCTCCGATTTCTCATTTAACGGCTTCGTTTCATCCAATTCAGCCTTCAGAACCGCTATCTGAATCACCCACATTAATTAAGCGGTCCTGATCCCCACCGCTATGATTAATACAGCGGTCCTGAGCCCCACCGTTATAATTAATTTAGCGGTCCTGAGCCCCACCGCTATAATTAATTCAGCGGTCCTGAGCCCCACCGCTATAATTAATGCAGCGGTCCTGAGCCCCACCGCTATAATTAATGCAGCGGTCCTAAGCCCCACCGTTATAATTAATACAGCGGTCCTGAACACCACCGTTATAATTAATTTAGCGGTCCTGAGTCCCATCGTTATAATTAATGCAGCGGTTCTGAGCCCACCGTTATAATTAATTCAGCGGTCCTGAGCTGAAACCAACACTACGTTAGTACTAAATGAATTAGCAGCTGATTAAAAAGACCCACTTCAGCTTCTTCGTCCTTCTTTTTCGCATCAAGATTGGCAATTTTTGAGGACACCGATTGATGCAGATATGTATCCAGAGTGTCTGTTTCAAGAACACGCTCCAGCAGAAACTGCAATGCTTCTAGCTGTTCGGACGCACTGAGCTCGAAAAACTCTGCCTTCTTCAACTTGGCGACGAATGGCAATCGCTAAAAAAAAACACCATTTCCTTCAATGCATAAACCCTGATACTTATGAACCTAAGGAAATCGCAAGATGGTTTACATCTGTTAGCGAACGTTTAGTATTTAGAAGGTCAGAAAAGTGATTATTTGGCAACCAACACGTTTCAAAGATGTAACACATATATAGTAAATAGGAAAGGATTCAGAGTTCGATAGTTCGGGCAAGTGGGGAGATGTGTACTCGATAGAAGAATATGCTGATAATGATTTTGCCTCTGGCGCTTCAAATTGTGTTTGTAAGGCAAACTGTTTTAATATGTCAGCTTAGAGACATTACCAAGAAGTCGCTGAACCGCATCGATCAATCAAGAAAACAATAACATCGCCACAGGAGGGCTTATCCACCTCAATTTCTAGGCTGCCACGACCTCGGCTAACGATCGGGGCGATTTGTTAACTCAGTTCCAGCCGAATGCTCTTTTTTCCTCTTCCTGTGTTCTGCACACACTACTTTTCCCTCTCACTTTTCAACCTTAGCTGGGAAAAGTGTAGTGACCAACACCCCGCACTCTTGCGTATAAGTATCCCACTGTTTTTGACATTTGGGTTTCACTTTTAGCAAGACATCGATGTAATGCGAGTTGCTCTGCAGATGAAAAAGCACATTTTTTAAATTTTTTTCGTCTTTTAGTTTCCCCAACTTTTTGTCTGCGGCCTGTTGGTTGTTAAGATTGTGTGTGGTGCATATCGCCCTCAAAAAGAAATCGTCGAAAAATCGTGTTCGCATCCTAAAGGAGTACACAGGAAATTTTTTATCATCCAACCGCGACCATGTAGCAGTTAGGAGCTTGGTGATGAAAATTCCGAGCAACGCACGTTGCCAAATTCATAAATGAGTCGTAGTCGTATCGATAACAAGCATTAGAGTAGTTCATGTGGAGTTAGGCAAGAGATATTCGCATACCACGAATAAGGGCTGCACAGCTAAGTGTGACGCCGGGTTCACAGTATCCCTCTCTTCATCTTGCCCTTCCGCATCCTTGTCTCCGGCCACTCTTTCTTCTCGCTCCAACATGTCCTGGTTACCGGTAAGCACAATGCGTGCCATTTCCGAAGCTGTACTCAACGTTACTGATACTAGACGCAGTCGCACGCCACATCCGCCGTATTTCTGCAAAATCTTATAGACTCGACCAGTAAATGAAGCCTAGCTGGGGTGTTCGAATCAATAGAAGGGTACTGACGATACATGACTGATATTTTATTAAGCTGTTCAAGAATTTTGAAATTCCACCCGAGATCAAATGAAATCCTAAATTATAGTTCCTTTTTTCATAATTTCTTTCTATAGAAATAAGAACAACTAACTGAAAGATGTGAAAATTATTTCCCGTATGACCAAAAAACATCTCATTTGATGAAACGCCCGTTTTTTATACTATAAACTCAAGAAATTAGATAACGGGCATGAAGTTCTTGATATACGGCAACCATTAAAACCCAACCATGTTTAAAGACTCAGGTCATACGTTTGGTGCGATAAACAGTGCTTTCCTTGCTCGCACTATAAACGTTTCCAGAACTTCCAAACAGCCTTCAGTACAATGAGCTACTCACCAAATAAAACAAACAGCTCTCCTCATTTGTATCGATAATCACACTTTTTAATGTGAGTTATGACCACAGCTTGAAATACGATGGCAACTTGTGATTAACATGTAGGTGTCAATATGCCCATCTACGACTACTACCTCTTACCTGCATCACTTTGAGATGCACTTCACGTCGAAACCAACAAGAACGCAAAGTAATCACAGTAACTCACGGCAAACACTTAAAATACGAAAGAGCAACGGAAACAACAACAAGAACCAGACACAAAATAAAAAACTCCCATTCCAGTCTGATCTTGAAGCAGAAGCTTAAGAAACGCGACAATAATATAACCAGTAACACTGAAGAATCCTTCCCGTCCGTTATGCACAGCGCTCAATATTTCATCTACAAAACGAAAGGTAAATGTAGGGAAGAAAAAAACGCTCGTCTATTGGCCTCCATTAGCTGCGGAACGAAACATCAAAAGCGTTAAAGGACGATCGTGCGATCAAGAGGAAAACGGAAGCGACGAAGAGCGGAAGGGGTGGAGGGGAGGGGGGGTGGGGGGATGGGAGGAGGTGGGGAGCACTGTTTATCATAATTTGCCTTCAGGTTCCATTCTGGTATGAATACTGCATCGGAAAAAAAAACTTTTTCGCCATTTCCGCTGAAGAAAAACGGCATAAAAATTTTGCTTCCTCTCTATATTCTATTTTGTAACAGTACAGCAGAGTAGCACAAGAACAAAAAATTATTCTGGCACAAGTGAGTTCAGTAGCAATAATTCAAGCTGGTTACACAGGCGCGACTCTAACAATCCGCAGCAGCAGAACTGCTGCATCACCTTAACATTTCGTCGTTTGCTGCTCTTCCACTCTCCAGCTACTACCTACTCCTAGGCAGCCCCTTCCCACAATTAAATGTAGGCGTCGTAGAAAGAGCGACGGAAAATAATATGCTACACATGCAAGCAATCAAACAACCAAACAATAATAAGGAACAAATAGGTAGTATTTAACAACACTGACCAGCTGATGGAATGTAATCAGGTAGGAGAATAGCCTTGAATGTGTTCACAAATTCGGATAAAAGCAAGCACGGCGCGAACTGCTCTTTCTCTTCTTCGGTTGCAAACTCCACACGCTCGAGCTCGGGAAGTGCAAGTTTGTGATTGATTACAGTATCTTCCAATTTCTAAAATCTCTGCCAATCACATTCCGAAAAGACTGAAAAGAATCTTTATGCTTTTTAATGATCTTGAGGTCTGTTCATCCATTCACTCCTCCTCGTTCCCCAAGGACGAACTCCTTTTTATAAGTGGAACAAACCGACTTACAAATAACTGGTCAGCTTAATACTTAATACTTGTACTAGTCGGTACCCAGTACATATTCAGTGCTTATTCCCAGTACCTACAAATACGGTACTTATCCCCTGCTTTTTCCATAGACGAAATCGACCGTCGAGCAATTTTATGCCCTACTCTTCCTTACCCCTCTTTCGCAATAAAAATCGGTGCAAGAGGGAAAGCGAACTTTGGCCACGCCAACCTCTTCTAAAACAATAAATTTCGAAATTTGAAATCTACTCTATAATCAAAACAATGAATGCCCTTCCTACCTTACATAAAAGTGCGTTCAGCTGCTTCTCCATCTTTGTCTGCTCCTCTTTCTTCTCACGCCTTTTCTTTTCTTTATATTCTTTTCGCTCCTCGACCGACATTTTCTTCCTGGGAAACTCACTCATTACCGTGCCTTTCGCCACAAAATATTACCATTAGCACTCAGCAACCGCAGCCGGAAGCCAAAGATCAAGGGAGAAAATGAAAGCCCGCAGATGCACATTAACTTAAATCTCCAGCTTTTAGCATGCAACAGTGGCAAACAATCTCCGTTACCTTCTCACAACAATCACAGTGTAAAGCTATAAGTGCATCCAATAATCAATATAGAGACTTTTTAGCGGAACTGTACACAAGCTTTTGGTTGATCGGAGACAAAGCGGAGCAAAATTGAGCACAGGAAAATACGGAGCTATTCTTATAAATAAGCCGCTCGACAATAGATCTAATGTGTAACAAAAGCTCCGCAGCAATCCTAAGGCAATCCATGACTTTTTTACATAAATGGGTAGAACTGCAGCTGGTTTCTTCGTTACCAGCAAATGCTTGACCCATCGTCATTAAAAACTTCCATGCAACGGGAAAAAAATAATGGTCCGTAAAATTCCATTAACCTGATTCAAAGCTAGTAACACAATATACATACAACCCGCATCGTTTTGCCTGACTCCGAATAACAGCAAAGACTTTTGGTGGAATACAGGACAAGAAAAATATCACAGGACCAGAAAGTTTCCTATATTCGTCCCTTATCTCCTGCACCAAACCAAACACTACTTACATAGCATCTGCATCGCGTAAGGCATCATGCTGCTTCAGAACAGCGTATCGGAGTACATCATTCTGGATCGCCTTTATCAGTGGCAGTGACAATGATTTGGCTGCTACCACACAAGCATTGTGAAAGGCTTTCGCATCTTGGGCAATCAGTTCTCTTGTCAGCTTTGCTACCGTTGCTTCCAACTTGCGCTCTCCTATCTTCGATGGTGTCATTCCTACTACTGGACTGTTACTGCCCGGTGATGTAATTAGGAACTTCGCGAGACCCTGAACGAAAAATCAGTTGTACTCGAATACAAAATTTGTGGATGCTTTGCACACTGCAGCCCGGAATGCTGCTTATCTCAACACGATGAATTTTACTGTCCTGGTATTCCTAAAAAGTAATAAAATAACACTCTTATCTGATAGAAGCCGAGGATGTTTCATTCATGATGAGATTACTGAGAAAACATCATCAAACACGTGGTTGATTCGAGTAGATTCCTGTGATGCTTTGAACAGTTTTCTGATGACGGCAAGCATTATTCTCATCAGATATTCCCGTCCTTCTTGGACCCCGGCTACTCTCTCACTTCGCTTCACGAATCAGTCAATAATTTCTAGGATATTTTAGAAATTTTCAAAAAACATTGAATTTTGTTTTCATGAGTGCATGGACAAGAACAGTCTATTACAAAGCATTCTCCGGTGCGCTCATATTTCGATAAATAATCGTCGGTTCCAATTTGCTTTTCAACCACCACGATCGCTCCTTCGGCAGGGAAAGACTTGTTGGCCTATCCGCCTCAATTAAGATCTGTTGTTTTATCTACCTCATGTACCAACAATATCACGCACATATGAAGGCACCGTAAGCCTCAAATTCAAGGCCTTTTCCCTCCTCTCCAAAGCGTTGCAAATAAACTCCTACTAAAGTCCGGTCGCCATTTTTCGAAGCGAGACTTTCGCACAGCTATGCTCTCCGTTAAAATTCGATACCTCGTCAAACTGATTTCACACTTTCGGCATGGCAAATGACAGAGTACCTCGAATTCTGCATCTCAACCAACTGTGTTTGCAATCCGATGCACCATATGAGCCACACCTTTCGCGACTAAAGTCATTTTAAGTACCTCAAATTCTGCATCTCAACCAATTGTGTTTGCAGTCCGATGCACCATATGAGCCACACCTTTCGCGACTAAAGTCATTTTACCTCCGAATACCACAATCGCTTGGATTTGAATTCAAAGGCTCACCGCACGTAAGTGGTACATCATAAATTGTTGACCAGCAGTAATAACGGGATAGGAGATGCACAAGAAAGAGATGCTACATGTAAACATGGACCACATCTATGCCTTGCTTCACAAAAAAATTAGAATAAAACCAAGGAAAAAATGAATCGCACAAACAAATATGCACTCGCGTACCCGCTGACTCAGCCCAGCCGCGTCTGCCTTTTTCTTCTTCTGGACGGGCTCTCCATTCTCTGTTCCCTTCTTATCCGGATCTGATTTTCGTTTCGTTTTCTTATCATCGCCTTGCTTTCCTTTCTTCACGTTCTTCCTCTCCCCTGCAGCTACAACGTCTGTTAATCCTCTCAATGATCAAATTGATAGAAACATTAAGTATATAAAAAATTAAATATAGTACAGCAGATGAATGCTATCTATGTTATTAATCAACTATATTACAATACATCAACTACGCAAATAAACGGTGCCCTGCTACAATGCAAAGTAACGAATTTTTAGAAGCTACATTGTCAACAATATCAACTTTCACGGTGTCAACAACCTATTAAGATCCGCACAAAGGATGTATTACTTAAACTCCACGCCTTGAATGATCTAAATAATCGTAAAATCGCGCACCTCTCCACTTCCCTTCCCTGTACTCTTCCTTCCGCTCCATAGGCCTCAGTCCAAAAGCCCAATGGATTGCAAAAAAACCGTATATGGAAGAACAAGTTGAACATCGTGGACAACAAAATATTATCAAATGTTCACAAATACTCGTTCTAAGAAGACAAATACCAAGATCTTTAGGCAGAGACAAACCATAAAATTCGTTCTGCAATTCCTAAGAATTAAACAACAGAAATCCGAGACATCAACACACTTATTTTTAGCATTATTGACTTATTTTTATGTGAGCTTAACGATATTCGCTGAATGACATCACAGTTCAACGTGCAAATTATAGTTTATTGCTTGTAATTTTCATACTGCTAGATCTCCTTAAAGTGTACAGCTGAAATCCAAACATCGTAAGTGCTTTTCTGCTACCCCGCACTTCTAAAAAAAGAAACCAACTCTTAATTTTGTCGACCGATTCCTTTTCAAGTTGTTTTCGCTGCTTATTAGCCACAGTCGAATGCGGCGCTATACCGGAACTCAGTCGCACCATAATCAATGGTTCATCGCCGGAATCGTCTGATGATGAGACAGTTACTGCCGGTGTTAAGTTGTGAGCACACGGCTGCAAGTTAGAGAACTCGCACTTCCACGACACATAAGAACAGCAAAACTGCTACAATTGGTATTCTAAATCTATTCAAGTAACTTTTAGTTAAATATTTTCTGCGTTTGAG
>JPKZ01000058.1:6603-34746 GCA_000803305.1 Toxocara canis | reverse complement strand
TAGGTGTGTGTCCGTTTTTCGTTCCTCTTGTGCCTGATGCAAAACGTGTGGCTGGTAACACTATAGCACGAAGGGTTAGATGCGTGGGGTACGGAGCCGCGTAATGTAAAACGACATTCGTAGGGGTTGCTAATTACCCAACAGACTTCTGATCGCGGGGAACTAACAGTGCATTGCTGTGTTCTGTATATTAGCCTCGTTACTACGATCTTTGTAAACAGCTTATAAATATGAGAGAGGAGGCAAATGGGACGGTAGTTTTTTAGATGTTCTTTGTCGCCCTTTTTGTAAAGCAAGATGGTATTTGACCTTTACCACTGCGAGGGTATTGTGCCCTCCTTGAGATATTTGTTGAATCTTGTTGCGAGGGCTTTCCAAAAAGCTACCCCTGCGCTCTTTATCATTTCCGATGTTACACCATCTTCTCCTGGAGCTTTGTCGCTTTTGGTCAGATGAAGAGCATTTTCGTCCTCACTAATCATTATTGATGGCACTTCTTCCGCTATCGGTGGTGTTGGGGGGATAAGCTGTAACGTTGACTCGAAAAGATTGGTGTAGAAGGTTTTGCAGACCTCCTCCATCTCCTTTTTGTCGGTCACCGTCCGGCCATCCTCGGTTCTTAACGCTGTCACCTCCTTTCTGTACTGTGCCAGTTCCCGTCGGCATCTCTTCATGCTTTTTCTTTCCTCCGCAACTCTCAGCAATTTTCAGATTTTGAAGTTTCCGAGATCTTCCTTCAAACGCTGCCTGGTGGCTTTGCATAGAATGGAATACTGGACTACTGCCCTTTCATTTCTTTCCATGTTTTTCCTTCGTTCCATCATTCTCTTCGTTTCCTTAGAGATTCTTTCTTCTTTGTTATGCTGACGGTCGACTTCTGCATTCGCAAACCATGCCTTTATTTTTTGGATTAACGAGTCGTAATCTTTGTCGATCTCCTCAAGCTGATTCCAGTTCTCTGTCTCGATGGCATTTTTCAATACCACCTCGTCAAAGGCCTTTGTGCGTTGGGTTTTCAATGAAATGTGCAGTGCCTTCTTCTCTCTTTTGCTGTCGACAACGATTTTTGGCCCGTACTAAGCGATGGTCGCTGCCGGTATTGAATGGTTCAACGACCGAGACGTCTTGAAGTAAACGTCTTCTGTCGATCAGGATGTAATCGATCTCATTTCGGTACTGAGCATTCGGAGCTATCCAGGTCCATCTTTTTGATAATTGCTTCCTGAATAGGCTGTTTCCAGTGTGAAGCTTTTTCGTCTCCGTGAAGGTTACTAAACGTTCTCCTCTTTCATTTCTTTCTCCTAATCCAAACTTTCCAACATATTTCTCATCTTGCTGCCCTTTCCCGACCTCTTCGCTGAAATCGCCCATGACGCTGTTAAATATAAGTGATATCTGTCCATTGCATCGTTTTTGATCGATATTGCTAAGAATTCGTTTACTATTCGCAAAATATGCACTGTTTTCTCTTATGAGTGCTGCATGGTTTGCGAGAAATTTTCTTGCGGTTGGTGATCGTTTACATAAGTTTCTGTTATGATTTCTTGAGCAGTTTCGAGGTGAAATTTCGCTTTGATTTCATCGACATAGAGGGCTATGTCACATCTGTTGTGGCGTATTTCGCTACTTTATGTTTTTTTTTGGTGAACTGGGTCAACATTTCTGCAGGTTTTTTCACAGCACCGCGGAGTGAGGATCGCCTTTGCAAAATTTGTAATGCCAAGTTCGACTGTATGGTGAGTTCGTTGTTCTAGTTGTAATGTTCATTGTTTACACTCGAAAATCTCGGGGTCACTATTTTATGTGCACTTGTTTGAAGGTGCCCGACTCTCGAGAGGGAGAGAGGGTATGGGCTTTCGTTACGACTTCCGATTTCGTGGAAAAGAGTATTTAAAGCCTAAATGCCAAAGTTTTCAAGGCGATCTTTTTTAAGATGAGAAGTTCGCAGCCTTTTTTTTACTCCACCCAATCTTTGTTGGAAACCTTAATTCCACTTCTCAAAGGTTTGTTCCCGCATCTATGATCTCCTTACTGAGAAATGGCAACTTTGCGCTGTTGTTGTTGTTGTAATACGGCTTAGATGTTAAAAGTCGGTACCTGGAGCGAAATGCTGTTTTCGAAATTCTGTTTTTCGAGAAACTGCTAGTTTATCTCTTTATTCGCTGTTATCCCTTATTTCTTTTTTTTTAATCAATTTTAAACTATCAGCAAAACCATTAACGTCATTATTGTTCAGCTCTGGACTCTAATACCCTGCGACCTGCATAGATCTTCGGAAGCAAACTTTTCAAAACGACCTCTTTAGCAGTGATATTTTGCTAGGTGTCAACGCTTCTAGTTCATTGGCATGTGAACTGACTGAAGGTGTTTTAAATGGCATTGTTCAGCTCCCTTTAGATGCTGTGATTCCCAGCTCTAAAAAGAGTCCTTTCAAAAGCTGTTTGTGCTCGGACCGCTCAGTCAAAAGTTTTTTCCTATCTATCCTTGTAATACGGCTTAGATGTTAAAAGTCGGTACCTGGAGCGAAATGCTGTTTTCGAAATTCTGTTTTTCGAGAAACTGCTAGTTTATCTCTTTATTCGCTGTTATCCCTTATTTCTTTTTTTTTAATCAATTTTAAACTATCAGCAAAACCATTAACGTCATTATTGTTCAGCTCTGGACTCTAATACCCTGCGACCTGCATAGATCTTCGGAAGCAAACTTTTCAAAACGACCTCTTTAGCAGTGATATTTTGCTAGGTGTCAACGCTTCTAGTTCATTGGCATGTGAACTGACTGAAGGTGTTTTAAATGGCATTGTTCAGCTCCCTTTAGATGCTATGATTCCCAGCTCTAAAAAGAGTCCTTCTTTCAAAAGCTGTTTGTGCTCGGACCGCTCAGTCAAAAGTTTTTTCCTATCTATCCGTTTTTTTCTCTGTTGCAAATTTCTGGCTGAAAGCCTACAGAGGAAAGGGGAGAGGAATGTGAGAGGGGAGGGAGATCAGGATTTTAAAACGTCAGTCTTACGACAAAAGTGGACTGTTTGTTCGTAGCGGTAATTCTTGCTCGAGAAAACTGCTGCCTTTGATTTTTTTTAAATGTATTAGGAAGGAACTCTCCTTATTCCCTCACCAACTCTCCATTCCATTCTGTGTACGAGCCTGATATCGATGGTAATTTACAGATAATTTAGGATAGGGGTGGCAAAGACATGGACGACTTTGTGGACGTTGAAAGGGTTTTGGACACTTTGAATTGGCAAAACTGTCACCAAGAAACGTTGACGGTTCTTTTCGATCGCGCGCTCAACGTATATCCGTATGGCAACCAGACACTTGCGGATTTTGCTGTGATGGCTTTTCTTGCTGCATTCAGAGATGGTAACATTGTTTTTTTTAAAATCTATAGAGGACTATTCTAACAACAAAACTTTATGCAGTTTTTAGCGAAGTAACTAGACTTACAGATAATTTAGGATAGGGGTGGCAAAGACATGGACGACTTTGTGGACGTTGAAAGGGTTTTGGACACTTTGAATTGGCAAAACTGTCACCAAGAAACGTTGACGGTTCTTTTCGATCGCGCGCTCAACGTATATCCGTATGGCAACCAGACACTTGCGGATTTTGCTGTGATGGCTTTTCTTGCTGCATTCAGAGATGGTAACATTGTTTTTTTTTAAATCTATAGAGGACTATTCTAACAGCAAAACTTTGTGCAGTTTTTAGCGAAGTAACTAGACTTTTTTTTTCAAGTTTGCGCTACCGTTTTTCGAGAATGCAATCTGTGAAACCAACTTAGCGAAACGTTTTGTACTTTTCTGCTATTGTGCTGATGGTGTCTCAAGGGGACGGCACTCACCTATATTGCATACGGAAAGGGCGGAACAGTCTAACGAAAGGGAGTTAATTTCGCGATGTTACACTTTTAAGAAACAAATTAAGATTCTGTTTTGCCCTACCGTTAGTGTACGTATCGTTGCATCTACGCCTTTTCTTTTAGTTTTCATAAGACGACTTTTTTTGGCGACACATTTTTATTGACTTTAGGTTAGTTTTTTTTTTCAACCTGTGAGTTCCTGGAAGTCAGTTCGCTTAGGTGTCGAATTTTTTCCCCATCTAAGAACACTAGAAGTATTTTTAAATCAAATAGTGATTCGTTGCCGTAATTCATTGATCGGCTGTTGTTTTTTAGAAACTAAAGCTAAATTTGGGGACGCTGAGAAATAACTGGCTTAGAGATTGCAATGTAACCACCACGTTATGCACGTAGTAGTTACATTGCAGTGAACATTTCCCAGCGCATTATGTTACAAGCAGCTCTGTAAACTATAATCATGTAACAAACGTGGAAACTATTCGCATCATCCAATTGCGAACCACAACTGCTTCGCCAACTACGATCGAACTGGTTGGCAAACAATAATTGCGAAAGGGCTAGAAACAACTATCGAAGGTACAGAAATGTTTACGTATCGAGCAGCGATGTGTCCGTAATTTCAACAGTCAACAGTCCCCTAATTTCTTGGCGTTGTTCGATGTATCATTTCGCGTAAGGGTTCCACGTCTACATAAACTCGAGATCTCTTGAATGTGAAGGGAATTGTTTATTGGAAAGGCTACACGTTGTAAAGGTCAGGATTTATGCGTGGAAGACGCAGAGAGCAAAATAGCCAGGTAACACTGCAAATTGCGGTCAAAATGTTGATAAGAATAATTTTGTTCAGGTAATGTGGACGCAGCTTGCAAATATATGCGTCATATAATCGATATGCGGGAGGCGGGATTCGGTGATCGCGCTAACCATCTTCTTGCCTCTGCTCATTTCGCATTCGCCATATTTCTCTACATTCGAATGCGGTTTGTTAATTTTTTTTGATATGTATAACATTTGCAAAAACAGCTAGCCCGGTGTGCGCATGTATGGATAGGTGGTCTACTTGTGTGTATATGCGGGCCATCTGCTCATTAGATGCATCCTTTGAGTTTGGAAATGGAGGTATTAAAATTTACTGCTTATTGTTCTTGGTTCAGGGTAGGTTCGGAAAAGAACTTTTGTTTCGAGATTTAACTATCTGATCACTTTTGTGCTCGTAAGGTGTTCGGTGAAGTTTAACTTTTTCTCTGTTAACGATGATGACGGAATGGTCTCAAAGGTGAACTGAACCAACTTGTTAAGAAAATAAGCTTGGCATATGACTGTCGAAAAGTCAAGCGCTTTCATTCCATATCGTAAATGCATGGGCCCAGCAATAGTCGTGAATCGTTGACTTATCATTCTTCGTTGCGCCGTCTTATGATGGCATATTTCAAAGAAGCGCCATGTTATTTTTAATTGCAGCTCAGCCAGCAGTTCCTGCAAGGTGGAACAATTTCAAAGCGTAAAGAGACACGCTTATGAAGCACGTCAGTTATTTCGCATATTATATGGTGAAGGAAGCGTTCGCGATTTCGAGCTTGACTTCATGCTCAGCGAGGCTCGCCGTGCAGTAGCACAATAAAGTGATCAGCGTTATCGATCGCCATAGGCATCCCACCGTGCTGCATGGTGTGTTGTATCGCTCGAATACGGTCTGATTCGTTCGCGGTGCGCTAAATCCGATGCACTGCTTTGCTTTTAATGCGATTCTCGTCGCAGCGTAAACGTAATGTGGACATGCGTGTGTATGTATTTGTCTGCTTGCCCATCAGTTTCAACTTAGCACTAGAAAGGCTTTAGCGGTGGAACTTTTTATGCATAATGCGTGGCGTTGGGAGAGCAGCCAAACAAGACCTGAGAACGACGCAGAAATTTCTGGCCAATTATGGATATGACAGACAGTTCGATGCGGAAGGTAGGTCAGTGGAATACCTGCCCTCAAGTTCGATTACTGGCGCAAAGGTCCGGGCTTACGCAGTGTTAAGCATTGCAAACTTCAAGTAAGCTAAGGGCAAGATGGGGAGTGGGAAGTTTTGATAAAGCGAGTGCGAAAACCCCAGAAATGAGCGTCAACAACGAGAGCATTTCGGATTTTGTGGACAATTCACTTGACCGGTTTCATTTCACAGTGCAGGCTGGGAGCATGTTTGGTCGTGTGTCGAGCCAGTGCTTATGCGTAATTACGCGTCTATCATTCCCTTTCCGGATATTTTTCGTATCGTTGAATGGGAATAGTGGCAGCGTTTGGAAAACATGTGGTTTCGAAAGGATAGCATAGGTATTCTGAAGTTAGCGAACTTCTGCGTTATTTTCACAAATCAATATGCAGGGAGAAGAGGAGGTGGTCGGTCATATGGATCACTTTTGCAGTTGTAGGTGGAATTTAACCAAGGATGAGTGGAGTTTCTACCGTTGCTCAAGTCGACTCGCACTTTCGTTCGTCCACTTTTGATCGGGTGTTTTGATTGAGTGTAATTGTTTTAGTTTTGAATAAAGAAGAGGTGTCGCGTGCGAGGAAGACGCAGTAAGATGTACATTTAAAAAAAAGGGGGCGAAATTGCTTTCATGAGGAGAGTATTACAGTGGGCGGGCTTTTGGTATGTTCCGATGGCATTCGGTGTGGCCTAGCTGAGCACCACTAGACCCACAGGGATGGTGCGATTGCCAGTGTCCTTGACGAAAAGATCTGTCCCGTGCTTGTCTGGCCAGCACATGGACATCGTGGACAGCGCGCGACTTGCCATGAATGATTAGATTAAGGCGTCCTTCCCGACCAACGCTGGACACCTAGGAGCGGACGCTCGAGCTAGACATGCATCTGTTGGGATGAATTCAGGGGAAAGAAGCCGCCGTGCAACTTACCGTGGAGGTTCCCATTAGCTTTTTCATTTTTAGGAGCTGGATCTCTACACTTCGCTGACTCAGTTCGCAAGGAAAGGCATATAAAGCTCTCTTGGTCCAAAATCCACCGTTTTTTTCGTCATTGCGGGACCAGCTATGAGGTACTAAAACCTGGGTTTCCTGCTTGAGGTTGTGCGGCACCATGGGTTTTCAAGCTGCCTTCCACACAAGCCAGTCAAACTGCCTTCCACGCGTGTTTCCAATCAATATTTATTGCGAGAATTCACTTGAAACAACAACTTTTTATTGAAAAAGACAACCAACGAAAACAGACGGTTTATGTCGCGCGTGCAAAACCCCACAGAGTACAACAACGAACTTCCATATGAATCGGCGCTCAGATCGCACCCGCCCCACGACCATATCCACCGCGGTATCCCGAGACGGGTGCTGCACCGGGACCTGCTTCTGTTGCTTTCTCGGCGGCTCGGTAGGCATCCCGATCGCTGTCCATTTTTGGAACTAAAAACGAAAAAGTACTATTAAGCGCATCTTATCCATATATTATATGTCCCCGATACGACTGATGGGATCTTTTATGCCACAGACATATCCCCAGGCTCGTGTAAGCCATGTCCAGAGATAGTGACTTTTGGAGTGGGAACGTTGCATTAGGGACCTGCTGACGAAAATTTATTGCCTACACTGAAAGGAATGAAGAATTCTGAAAGTAAAAGCTTCGCAACTTGCACACTAAGCCCCGCTTTTCCGCGTTCAACTGTTCCACACGCGCCAAACTGCGAATTTTTGTGATGGATGGGGAGTTTTTAAAATTCCACTCCCAAATCCGGATACTGTCGACACTTTCCAGAGCGTATCGTTAAAAAACTAAACGCGCTTTCACAGTTCGAATGCTCGACATGGAAAATGTCAGTAACTCGCATCATTTTCAAAAATCAAACGACTACATCTAAATCACCAACCCCCCGAGTGATCATATCATTTCACATCCATTCCCCCTCCTAATATTTCTAACGAGCTACTATTTCTACTGTTGACGAAACAGATCTGAAGTATGCCCTTAATATACCAAGTGAAATAAAAAATGACGAGCAAAATCCAGTGTCTGTACATGCACTCTGCTCGCCGTTCTATTGTGTTAAAGCAACGCAACCGGTAAAATCGCGTCCCTTTTAAATGTTTTGTCGTTCCTAAACAGCTCCGGATGACATTTTTAACTGCAAACGTCTTAGCATTCGCTGCGAATTTTTTCCCACACTTGGCCAGTTCTGTTCCCTATACCTCTATCATCTAACTGCCCGTTAAACAGCCTCGTTCATCTTAGAGATATTGAATTTCACGGGGTTTGGAAGATGAACAAGCAGAAAACAAACAACCAAGTGTTGGAAGTTCCTGCTCAGTCGTGGCTAACAAAGAGAAAATGAATCTCTGTGCAAGTCACACACGTTATGCACGGAAGATGATAGTACCAGCGAAAAGACTAAGCGGGATGCTGCGTGATACGCTCGCTGATTTATTCGCTAACTCACGAACCCGTCAATGCAATTTGAAGCTAAAATCCGACGAAAAATAAAAACGACTTCCTAGTTCTCACCATTAAGACCACCCCTTTGGCTGCGGAAAAAATAGACACTGCCAAAATTTTCCGGGCGGGATCACCATCTAGTCTGGAACATTTCGAACAAGCAGTTAAATCCCTTCCTTCCAGAAGGTTGTATTCTGTTTCATATGCCAGCATAAACGAGCGGGAAGCGCATCATGGACTGACACAATGCGCTTTAGTATTTCTGCCCATCAAACCGACCGGCCTCATAAACTTCAAATAATGATCTGTATATATTAGTGCATCCACGTTTCAACCAAATCGACTGGCCGCCCACTGATGAAAAGCTGTTTTTATGCGGTTACCCACATTTGCAACTGCAAAGCACGTTGCACCTGTGCATATTCACATACGTGTGTGCATGCCCACGGACCACAAAAAACAACCGCCTTAGCTTGAAATCACCTATACACAGCAAAAAGAGGTGAGAAATGGGATGAAACTTCATTCGCTCTGTACATTAGCCGAACACCTGCACACCATGCAATTTAGAAAGAGAAGGAACGCTCTTTCTCGTCCGAATGGTGACAGATCAAAAAAAAAGTAAATGAGGGAGGAAAATACGCACACAAAAAACATGCAGTTAGCTAACCCCTGGCAAGGCGATCTCCTGTAAACGCTGGCCTCGGCTCGCGTGGTTTGCTCTTGACCGTGGCGGGCACAATTTCGGCTGGAAGGTGCAAATATTCGCGTAGATAGTTGATACCCTCATTGGTGAGATACCAATAGTGATGGCGCCACGCGAATCGTTCTTTTACAAATTCACGAGATGCCAAGCTCTGAAAAATATACTACACTTGTGAACCGTATGATAAACAGCGAAACATAACAATGTAGAGTGAGTAGACGTTCCCAATTGTTATGCCTGCCAATTCCTTCATTTATGCAGGCCAATCAGCTGCCAAGCCCACGGACCACAAAAAACAACCGCCTTAGCTTGAAATCACCTATACACAGCAAAAAGAGGTGAGAAATGGGATGAAACTTCATTCGCTCTGTACATTAGCCGAACACCTGCACACCATGCAATTTAGAAAGAGAAGGAACGCTCTTTCTCGTCCGAATGGTGACAGATCAAAAAAAAAGTAAATGAGGGAGGAAAATACGCACACAAAAAACATGCAGTTAGCTAACCCCTGGCAAGGCGATCTCCTGTAAACGCTGGCCTCGGCTCGCGTGGTTTGCTCTTGACCGTGGCGGGCACAATTTCGGCTGGAAGGTGCAAATATTCGCGTAGATAGTTGATACCCTCATTGGTGAGATACCAATAGTGATGGCGCCACGCGAATCGTTCTTTTACAAATTCACGAGATGCCAAGCTCTGAAAAATATACTACACTTGTGAACCGTATGATAAACAGCGAAACATAACAATGTAGAGTGAGTAGACGTTCCCAATTGTTATGCCTGCCAATTCCTTCATTTATGCAGGCCAATCAGCTGCCAAAAAAAAAAAACGCCGGCAAAATGATACGAACATGCTTGACTGAGTTCTCACTTATGACGACAGCATAATGGTCATGGGTTAGTGCAGTGGATGACGAAGGGAAGTGAAATTAATGATATAAACTTAATCTCGGACCAGAATTTCCTGCTGATATATTTCACTACACATTACTGAACAGTGAATTTCCAGGATGCCTTGAATGTTTGAAGGTTACTACTGCGGTAAATGTGGAGTGAAGCTACTTTCTGTCTGGAAGAACGAATTGGGGAGTGCCAAACACGGCCACACATCATGAAGAATTTTGGGCAGAAGGACGAGCAACGAGGGAAGACCGACTTTGACGGAACAGTTGGGGATGAGCTCCACGTCAAGGGAATGAGGTACTCGCAGCAGACTGCTTACATCTACATAGAGCGATTGTTTCCGTTGTTTTGCAAGTTAGGATTTATGAGTAACGGCCGTTAAGTATTTGAAAAGACACTAAATTCTGTCAAAGCTATAACTATGAGCTTGATTCTGAACCAGTGCCTATGTACCTACTGCTATGAATGACAGCATCACACAGCACATACAGTAAATTGCAGTAAACAGACCCCCTCCTCCCTCCCTCCCTCTCTTCAACCCATGAACTCTACAAGTTATAGGAATGGGTTATAATTATAACATAATCAAGGAAGCATGCATGCATCAGTCGTAAAAGCTGTACTCATAATAATATTTTATACTTCACAATCGAAATCGGGGGTCAAAAAAAGCGTGCCAGAAAAAAAATAAAAAAGGCATTTTAAGACTTGGTCAAGTACCAACGTTTATGGGTGCCGTGCTGCGCTGTCTATATTCCTTAACCACTGAAAACAAAACAACCGCAGTGCTGTCTCCTCATTGTTCACTTGTGTACGCGCATTCTCACATACTATATTCGCTATCCCGGATAATCCACCCTACTTACTTTGTCTGATTCCAACACAGCCTGTCTGCTGGAATCAACCTGAAAGGCGTTTTGTAAGAGAGCTAGACTGGTCCACCAACAAAAAGCATCGATGTCTTCAATCTTGCCTCTGTCTTTATGCGGCACTTAGCATACCGATCGCACTTTTTGCGGCATCGATCGGCTTGGTAATAAGCGCCCAACGACTGTAAAAATCACCTATATTAAGATCTACCATCAGAGGGCTGCTACTTCCCCAACTAGCTGCCTCCGCAGATGGGTGGAGTTGGAACGTACATGCGCATATAGATGCGCATATTCAGAAACCACAATGCGGCTGCGATGGACTTATGAGAAAGAGCTTCAAATTATCGACATTTGCGGCCATGCTGATAGGCAAAAGTAGCGCAGGTTACGGAAGGATGACATCATAAATAGGCAACTCCCATTCCTCGATTCAGGAAGAAGACAGGTGGCTAATTACAAAAGAAGGGGATACTTCGTACGATCAAGAAAGAAGACTGCTACGCGTCCTCTCGTTATCACTACTTCTTCAATAAATAAGATGTGGAAAAGATTTCAGGAAGACGACCTTCAGGCCGAAGACCTCTGTCAGGAAACAATCTGGGGAGGGAGTTCATGAATGGAAAAAAAAAAACCTAAGCAATCGGGATTTCGGATAAAAATAACAATTACAAGATGAGAGTAATCAGAGAAGTTAGAGGGTCACGACTCTGCTGCCGAAATTTGCACGAATAGAGAAAGAGGAACAGCCTTTGAAAAAAAAAATTTCTAGATAAAGATCACGAATAAAAGCGAGTTTTTAAGCACTCTTACCCTGCACTGGGAACTGATGCTACGCAGTGATTATAGCCCATTGAAATGAAACTGCTGGTTCCAGGAACAAAAACGGTCCAAAAATGATCTTGAATGTTAAAATTGCAATTTTCCGTTACCACCTCTTAAAAGCGTACTCGTGTATGCACATGAATATACTTTGAGAAGCATTCAAAACGGCAGCTCATATTCCCTTTTTGACCCACTTGACACGTGTATCATTTAAAAAAAGTGAATCTGCAGGAATTAAAAACGTCCCTTCCTTCATCAAAAGTCGGAAAAATTACAATTCTTTGACTATACTCTGCTCAAATACATGTCCCTCCACTAAGTCCTGGGAGAATTTTGATGTTTACAATGTCCAGGCATTTACAAAAAGGCTTATGGCACTCCTCACCAATAATTCTCGGTGCATCTAAACTTGGAGCCGGTTTAAAGTCAAGTACGCACTATATATAAAACTGACAGCCACTACGACCACATTGGCCCAACCACAGCTTTGAAAAATGGGTCCCCACAAATTTCTCTAATTTTTCTCATCGCATTCCAGGCAAGAAGACCGGCACGGAAGAAATAAATTACTCTTTCCTTAGCAACGAAATTAAGCAACAGGAATCCTATGTTTCTGGTCAGTAAGCAAGAAGACTCGTCTAAGCTTCTAGTAACGTTCAAGCATACATTTCATGTGGCTCGTCTTCTTCACAACCACTGTGAAAACTCTACATACCCTACCTTCCACTCTGCGGAGATGCTATGTTAATGAATTCGCCCACGGCGCCGGAAGACTGATAGGGGTCAGGGGATGCCCCGATGGCCCTCTGCCCACTTTCAATACCTGCCGTGCAGCAATCCCGCGCAAGCAGCAGACACTCCAATACAGCCTTCCCGTTGCGTGGAAGGAGAAATCTACGAATTCTAAAAGAATGCCAGAAAGTTGACGGGACGCAAAATAAACTTACTTTGCATGCCTTGATGACTTCTAGATTGGTGACGTTGGAGATATCAGGATGCGTCTTTTGGTTATAGTCCTTCTTTGCCACACACACGCCCTCCTTGAACAGATACTCATAGATCGCCCTTCGATTTTTGGTTGGCATCAACATCTTGCTCGCCCTTCGTTCCCTTTTTTCTTGGTTTGCTTAACACTGCAACGCGCACCACACCTGCAGAGACCGTGATCAATACAATATACATTTATCTGCCGCTACGCCACTTCAGACCATGAAAAATCCGCAAAATCACGCGGGCGAGCATCATTTGTTCATTGCATGGTCTATGGAGCACTTTGACGCATTAAAAAAATGCAACGAATGGAAATTGGGTAATTCGACGACTACTAAGGTGGCCTACGCATACGGATAGGCTAGGCTACCTTAGTAGTCGCCGACGCCACGAAGGCATCGACGGCACGGTTCAGCTAAACCGCAATGATGGTGGCGATCTGGGCACTCGTGAGATAAAAAGCCCCCAATTCGCCAACTGGATCGAAAATATAAACATTTTTAAAAGGCGTCATTTCCAACATTGCTGTCCAATGACTCCACCGATGAGATATGACGGCAATGCGAGTACTGTGAGGAAGTAAACAACTCGACTCAGCCAGCGAAGCTGGGAACTGAAAAACCTCACTCAGCACATCATCTTTGATACCCACTGCCTGGAAGCCCTCACATGTCCAGCCCATCTCCAAAAAAGTGATCTTCCGCATCTATTACTGCAGCACCCCAGCTCACCTGAAGAGGGGAGGGCGAAGTGGGCGGCGTAACTTGAAACGAACTGTGAATATATCAGGAGTGAGAAGGATGGGGGACTGTTGAATGCAGTCGCCGAAAATGGAAGGCGAAGGGGGGTTAGTTTGCGGACGGACTAATTTTTACGGAAAATTGTAAGGCAAAGGTCATGTGTGAAGTTCCTTCTCGAGAAAACAGAAAGGGCGGAAGAGGAGACTGCACTAAGAGGTGGGAGAAACGGGAAGGAGATGAGTTTGCGAGTTAATTGTGCATGTTTTTCTATGGCAACCATAGTCGCTGTTTGGCTATAACATATTCACTGGAGTGCACTACATCCCTCGTTACTTTTACGCTGTTAGGGAATGAAACAGCGAACTGAAATCAGTTTAATATAGTTGTTACTAGTGAAATCAATGTATGCTCTCTGGATGCTTTGCACGCTTATCGGGGGCTGCTATCCCTTCCACCCCTGCTTTAATACTGCAAATTTTAGTCATGGCTGTTCTCGTCAACTGAGTACTGAACTTCCTGTCACCTTCGAAAATCAGTGCTCGAAAATTGTCCATTACACATAATGTAACTGAGTAATAAGAAGCATAACAAGTCAGGCACGCCTCGACTTCGTATAAAGTGTAGGAACTTAGGGGCTATCTCCCCATGTGTCAGAAATGCACAAGTCGTGAATTTTAGTATTTCAGGCGTTAAACATTAAGGATTTACTTGGCATTACGCAGTAAACGACTTCAATCAATCAATTAAAGTGAGTTGCGCACGAAAAAACGCAAATACCGAATGCGCGCGGGCGGTACACAAAGCTCATAAGTTAGAAATTCTGTTAAACCATCCCCTCAGTCACTGGCAGCTAATAATACTGCTACCTTGACGGGTGAATACAGGTCGTTTGTTAGTAAATGCTCCGCATCCGATCATCTTTAGAAATACATTTAAAAAACTGACTGCATTAACCAGTGTCTTTCTGTACGTCTGATACTGGGACCGTTGGGTGTATTCTCTCGCTTTACACAGCACTCAAAAAAAACTGCATAAAACAAACATGGGAAGGTTAGCGAGCACATTAAACGAAGTTTACAAGAAACAATAGTTTTTGACATACCAACCCTCCAACACTAACAGGACTGCGAACTGGCAGGTTCGCTATAACATTTAATCGGAAAGTAAAAAAGCATATAGAACGGATGATCCACCACTGCTGGCGTTTCCACAGAGCTAAAAAAAAGCCCCAGAATGCAATCCCTCCACCACGGCATCAATTACTGCATGATTTCAACTCCGGTGAATTAACTGTGCGGCTCCAACCAGTTCATGTTCATCAATTTTTAGCAAATATTGGCGGTAGACCAAGGCCGCGTTTTATACACAGACTCAAACTTAGAAGTTATGTACAACCTTGAATTTCCTTTGTCATGGCACTGAAAGCTGGCACCATAAAACGCTTACTAAGCGCTCCACAACAAATGCGGTGGCAAGTGAAAACGTCTGCAAGCGCGCTTCCACTTCAGATACAACGTTCCGCAAGAAGCGTCGTTATAACAGTCGCACAACAGATAGAATGACTCCAAAAAAAATTTTTCACCACCCGCTCACCCAACACGACACCTCGTCACACCTCACTCGTTGAGCACAAAACCTAACCACCATTTCGCAAACCAAACCTCAACCCCGAATACGAAAGTGGATATGCGCCATTCAGCCGCTTCCACACTGCCCGCGCCCTGTACTGAAGTGCGTCGCAGCGATTCAACACTTCAGCTTCTTCCTAAAATAGCAGCTCAAAAGCACCGTCGTCTCTGCCACCTTGAAATGTTCGCGCTCAAGTATACGCGCAACATGGAATCCACGAGTTGAGCTCCTAGGGTCGTATCTGCCTGTCTCAGCGTAGGAGGGTCCTGGGAAGTGGTGTCTCTGAGAACGGGAGAGAAGACTGCTGTGTTCGAGGAGATCCCGAATTTCGACAGGATTTGTAACTAGTGACGTGTAAAATGACGTACGAAATCCGACGAGGAGCGCTGGAAAGGCAAGGGGATGGGGGAGGGAGGCTGCGCGAATTTCCGTCTGCGGGACGAGATAAGTGAATTTGGGGGTTGCACTGAGGGCATGGTTATATGCTGTTCACGGTACCTTAACGCAAGACATCTTTACCTTATATAACACGTTTGGTCTTTAAGTGGCCGCACTCGAAATTTTGTTACGCAACGTTTTTAAGCGATGGTGTCGTTCGGATGCTGGGAGCATGAGAGTCGTAAAGCAGCTACCGTAAAAAAGTCACCTTGGGTGGCCTCATTTTCAGACTACTGTTTTAGTGCTGATCCAGTCAAACATAGGCGAATAAATCATCTGCTGTTGTGAGATGCGTAGAAAGTATAGCAATAATAACTGGTCGTCGTTGTGTTGAATACGTGAGCTCCATGAATGGAGTGTGGAAGAAGCAGATTTCATCTGTTTCACCTCTGCTTAACTAAACTCGAACTTCCCTCCGCACCTAATTTGGAGTGATCCTAAACGCAGTTCGCAGTTCGGGAGCACAACCACCGACGCAACCAGTATTTGGGGTTCATGTGTCATATGTCACGAAATAAATCATATGTTTATTTGACTTATTTCGCTACAATCGAATTTTTCGTATATTTTCATAAAGTTCTCTTCTTAACAAAAACTGACTGTTTGTCTGCGTCCGAAAGGAGAATGTATAAGGCAGTTAAGTCCAGACTTTTAATTCTCGAACATTTGGTTCTTAAATGGGTTAGGCGAACATTTGGTTTTACTGATCGTCTCAGTCTTTGAATAATTTCAATTAATCGTCCTAAATTTCCAGAAATTTTGAAAAGAGAGAGAGAAAGCATATAACAACACATCCAAAAAAAAAGCACGAAAGCTATAATATATTCATAAGTATAAACGCTGCAATTAACTATGCGTTTAAAAACCGATAGACATTGATGAGAGTAGAAAAAAAACAAGAGATCATAAGCAATGGACATGTAAGAATGCATAATAACATATGATAGTGAATTATGGCCAGCAAGCAGCAGATATCGTCGATAGATCACACTGCTCCAAGCGTCGCCTAAAACAAGACCAATTACCAGGGAACTCACATAAACCCCTAGATCCCTCATCACTTCCTTTGCAGGGAGATGGAAACCACGTAAATGCAGAGGGCATTCAGTCGAGAAATTTAAATGCAGGATACAAAACATTTCCCAGGGGATATATCAATTTGCCACAGCTGTGACCACTGTTCCAGTGAAATCATATCCTGACGTAGCACATTGTAATCGAACTGGGGATCTGTAATAGGTCTGTATATCTTCACATCATCAGCATAGAGCTTGCAGCAACTTAGCAAGCTGGAGGGTCATTGACATAAAGTGAAAATAATAGAGGCGCCGGAATGCTACCTTGTGGCACCCCATTGAGCACAAAATGAAAACAAGACAAGGCGTTCCCGACTTTCACTCTAAAACTGCGTCCACATAAAAAGTTTTTTAACCAAGTTAGGACACTGCCACCTATTCCATAGGCCTTCAACTTCAGCAGTAGTTTTGGATGGGTACCGAGTCAAACGCCTTGGCAAAGTCAATATAGACCACAGCTGTTTGGAAACCGTTATTGAGATCAGCATACCAGTCGCAGCAGGATGTCAAGAGCTGTGTGAGCGTTGATCTTCCTTTCAGAAAACCATGCTGGTTATCGCTGATAATGTTAGAAAGACTAAGATGACTCAGTATCGATTTTCTTAGAACAATTTCAAGCGCCTTGCAAAATGATGAGGTGAGACTAATGGGATGGTAGTTGGAAATACGGTTTTGAGGGGGCTTTTTCGGTAATGGTATTACTATTGCAGTTTTCCAAGCATTCGGAACGGTGCCCAGTGCAATACTATGCTTGAATAGGATACATAAGGGATAAAAAAGGCCTGTCGAAGCTTTCTTGATAAATCGCGGATGTATACCCTCTGGTGTTAGCGATACCTTATCACTGAGCTCAGAAATAGCCTCTCTGACTATGTCTAAATCTATCCTGATGGCCCCCAGATGATGCCGCGTGTTCATGTGGAAGGGCGGAAGAATGCCGTAATCTGTTTTAAAAACCTGCTCGAAGAATGAGGCGAATTGTTCCGACTTTGCATAATCATCAGAGAGGTGATGACCGTCGTCAGTAGTGATGGATCCAATGCAGTATCGTGACCTGATTTTGTTGTTCATGTATTTAAAGAACGCGTCACGGTTATTAGAAAAAATAAGGCATTTTTCACGATTCCTTGTCCACTTTTTACAGGCCTTACGGTAATCTTTGGAGCATTTTCGTAATGCGGTCATTTTATGCAATTTTCGCCTATCCTTCCACAGGAAATATCGCTTCGAAGCTATTCGCTGAAGATAAGAAGGCATTCGGGCAGTAAGCGCCTTATTTTTCCGTAGCGGGACAAATCTATCAATAACACGATTCAACAAGTCTAAAAATACAGCATACATATCTTCTAAGCTGCAACATGAACCAAACTCAAAATCCCAGTCGTATCCCAACAAATAATCATTGATCTGTGCCCAATCACAATGATTGTAGTTACGATGGAGGTCTGCTACAACTGATCGAGAGGACCCAGTAACTTCAAAGCTAATACCACAGTGATCACTCGTTCCAAAGTTCGGGGTTACACGAGGATTGTTTATTAAAGCAGCGTCTGTGCTGAGTAGCAAATCCAGCAAACTGTTTTCGCGGGTAGGCTCATAAATCAGGCTAACAAGACCACATTCTGCAAGAAAGTCGGTCAACATATCCACATTAAAACTCCTAGTTCGGGAAAGTGGGATGTTGACGTCATCAACAATGATTGTGGTATGGACAACGCAGCACCAGTTAGTTAAGCAGTCGAAAAACTCCCTAGTTTCCTGAACACTACATTCTGGTCTACGATATGCCACTATAAAACGAAAATGATAAGCATTTGCACACGAAAAATCAGCACTCACAAGCTCACATCCGGAGTTCAGCGCCAACGTTTCAGTTCCTTCAAATGAAAGATGCCTTTTCGCCAGAATGGCGACACCACCCCCTTTCATACTGCAAGACCTGTCCGAACGAAGAACATTATATTTAGAGTTCAGTGATAACAGTGAATCGGGTATTTTATCTGATAGCCATGTTTCGCAAAGACCTATAATGTCTGGAGCGTCAAAGCGCTGAAGAGATTCTAACACCGGAAGCTTGTTCAAAACAGAGCGACAATTATAGAATACACAATTAAAAGATGATACTTGTTTAACCGAGTTGATGCGACCGGCAGGTGAACGAAAGTTGCTCATTTTATTCTGATTTGTGTTGTTCGAGAAGACAGTCAGCCGTGTGTGTGTGTGTGTGTGTGTGTGTGTGTGTGTGTGTGTGTGTGTGTGTGTGTGTGTGTGTGTGTGTGTGTGTGTGTGTGTGTGTGTGTGTGTGTGTGTGTGTGTGTGTGTGTGTGTGTGGTGGGGGTGGGGGGGGTGGGGGGGGTGGTGGGGGGGGGGGGGGGGGGGGGGGGTGATCGCGAAGAATTTTCACACGTTCTCCATTTTTTCTGTCGACTTTACGTACTAACTGGCCGCCTCTTATAATCAGCGGAGTGACGGTCTGCTGATTTTGCCTACGCTTCTGGCGTTCCTCCCGTTGTTTTTTTTTGCTTCCTTCAGCCGTTAACGATGGGCGGATGAAAACATGTTGGCATCTCGTTCCTTTCAGGCTACGTGCGTTGCGAAGAACCTGCTTCGCGTCATGCGAATTCCCAAAGGTAACTTTAATTGGTCTTTTTCTGCCCTCTTGCTACGATCCCATTCTGAAGACTTGGTGAGGAACGGAATCGGAATTGATTGTATCAAAGATATCTAGGACCGTCCCGACGTTACTCCTTCCTCTGGGAGGGACATCAGTAACTTCATTCACTCCCACAAGAACGACAAACCTTTCGCGAATTTTTTTCTCCTCGGCCTGTTGAACTGCATCCAAATAATGAGTACCTTCGTCGAAGTGCGTTGCTGCCACCGTTGATTTCACACTGTCCATCACTTCTTGAACTAGCGCTCGAACCATCGGTATAAGTTGCTGACAGACTTCGGCCATGATTTCCTCATGAAGATCAGCCCGTATGTCAGCGCGGAGTTTTGCGTGTGTCGCCGAATCCATGCCCAACGCCATCGGTACCTCAAACTTGGAAAAGCTGAACAGTCCTTCCGACATTCCTAAGAAGGGTTTCCAAGAATATATCAATTTCTCCAGGATTCTTTAGACATATGTATATATATATATAAATATATATGCGTATATGTATATATACATATAAATATAATGTACGTATATGTATATATATATATATATACGTGCATATGCATATATTTATACACTGACTTTTGAAGGTTTTAAAAGTGTTAAATGAAACAGTACACTTAGAAACCTCCAAATATTTGAAGAATTAAACTAATTTTCCAAAAATCTGGAAGTTTTCGAAAATCCCTAAAATTTTAAGACATTAAATTCACCTGACTAAAAAACTTTGAAGGCCTGAAAGAAAAAATCAAGTCCTTCCAAACATTGCAGGCTGACGAGTTCTCGACGGAAGATGGAAATTTTCGGGAGCCCGGTTGCGAAACATCGGTTAACAGAGGGAACGCTAACCATCCGATTTTTGGCTAACGGCTGAAACTTTGAAAGTCATCAACGCCCAGTGCTAAAAGCCTAAATGTGCCGAAAGCAGAAATTATCTCTGGAAAACTGACCGCTGCATTTTTGTTTGTTTCATCGCCAAAGTTCCAGCGTCAAGTTCGACGTTCGACGATCAGCGCCTAATCTTAAGAGCAATGCCACGATTGCATATGTCTTGCTTATAAGAGCATTGCCACACTAAAGGCCGTATGAGTCATTTGTGTAACCTTGAATAAGACAACAGGATGCGTAGGCATTATTTCTTGTGAGACTAGTGCAGGTTGAGCCAATATTACCTTACAGGTATCCTGGGAGTATAACGACTGCTATAGGAAGTGGGACTGGCGTTGCCTGCGCAAATCTCATAATGAATGGAAACATGTTGTTTGTACGGAGCTTGCCTTCAAATTTCGGAGTTCATTTCACTTTTTTTTCCAAAACTCCGACTCGCTCTGCTTGCCTTACTTCAAAAATTTCTGTTCGCTTCGCTTGTTCTATTGAAAAATTTTTGATTTGCTTCGCTTAAATGAAGATTTGTTGCGTCTGATAAGACTTAAAGGTTGCTAATTGATTATTGATTGCATGAAATTTTTCTATATTGGGGCAGCATCGTTATACCAACCAACAATGTTTATGCGATTGTGCACTCAAAAGTTTTTTAGGCATTAAAATAATTGAGTGCACTCAGATGAATCTCTTTTTTAAAAATTCAAAAACAGTGCAGCATTAAATTCAGCTATTAGCAGCGTAAATAAGCCGTTCACTGTGAAGGCGTGACGGCAGTTGGCTAGATCGTACGCACCTTTCGTGATCGCTAACCACTGATTGGGGGGTCGTGTGTACCTTTCCTGATCGCTGACCACTGATTGGGGGATGTTCGTTTTTGTGATGAGTAACGAAAAGATTTCGTTTAGATTAGTGCGCTAAGGTGAATCCGTCAACTGGAATCGTCCCATCGTCATCGTTGCTATATTTCCGCCAACGTCGTTGTTTTCGAAGTAGCGTTCTTGGCCTTACCTTACTTTTCAGGTACATAAATGATTTCACAGACACACCGCGCTAATGCCTCAAAGCTTTCAATGGTCATTTGAAATTTATGGACTTACACATTATGGTGTCATTCATTATACGTGCTCAGCCCTCGCTACACCTATCTCTAAATTAGGGGGACGGGTTCCTTGCGATTTCTAGCATTTATGAGGAGTAACTCACGACCGACAGACGGACAAATATAAAAACTAGTTAAATTTTTTGAGTTTTTTTCAAGGAGTTTTATAAAAAGGCTCCTGCCGCTCACTAAAAGCCACTTTCTTTCTTTAAAGTGGTATGAGCAAAACTGCAAAACTACATACTCTATGAAATCATCAACGTTTTTCGATAGTACAATTTTGTGATGAAATCGAAAATATTATGCACTGAACAGAATGGAGATATTGTAAGAATGCGGCCTCGTGTATGCGTCTATGATAGTTGTTTGAAGGATTCTGCTCCAAAAAAATAGTTTCTATAACTAACAACCCCAGAAAATGCGTTGAAGACTACTCTTTGCTCTCATGAGAGATCACTACAGATCATCTGGCTTCTGGAAAGATCAAGATATTGTTAAAACGATCTAAAGCGTTAAATCAATCCTTTCCATCGTTCTTCCTCACCTTTCGACTCTCGTTTCACACTCATTCCTTGACTATCTCTCGCCGTCTTCTGCGCTGTCATTTCGAGTTTGGCGGTGATTTTTTGAGACTTTTGTGACTCCTGCTTACATTTTATTTCCGCTCAATAAACATGTTACAACTTTAGTTCGTCTGAAACATAGCGTCACATTTACAAGAGTAAAATTTGCCTATTTTTCTAGTTGTTACCTTAGGCCGTTTGTTGTCCATTTATGAGCCGTGTTCAAATTTGGCGCGTAACCGTAGCGAGATCTTAAGACGACCATGAGCGTTGCTTTCCGTTTGTATTCGCAGTGAACGGACCGAATTCGGTTGCAGGCGAAGGTGCAGAAAAAAAGGATCAATTTCGGATGGTGGTTTTTGTTTGAAGCGGTCGAACGATTCTCTGCGCTCTTGGGTGTAGTCGGAAAGGAGGGATGGGTGGGGAAAAGGTGGATGGGGGACAAAGGGGCCAGCCGGATGGGTACATCGGCTCTGAGGCAATAAGACGCACTGAGTGGAGCGCGCGCCACAAGAGAGGTTTGATCGCTATCACTGGTGTCTACAGCTGTGTCGTGCGTTAGGCGTTGTTGTTGTGGCACACCCGTATGCCTTTTACGCGATTTCCATGAGAATGATGTCCCCGTTAAAAGAGCCTAGCGGCCCGACAACCGGTTGTGCTGTTTCGAGCCGAAATTCTTTTCTTAAGAGCTTTACATTTTCTTTTTTACTTTTTTTTTTCTTAAGAGCCTTACATTTCATCAATAAAACAACGAAATGGGAGCTAGCGCAAGCGTCTATCTGTTAAGCAAAATGGAAAGCATCCTTTTTCACCACTTCATAGCATTCGCTGCATATTTTCCAGGCACCCGTAACGAACAACAAGCAAAGCGATTTTTAATTTATTTATTTTGCATTTTGTGGTAGTGTAAGTTTTTGACGTTTGACGCTCTTTTTTTTCCTCGCCAACATATGGAAAATAGAATGTTCTGACATATAAAAAGGCCGACAGTTTGTGTTGTTGGACAACTTCTGAATTATAAGTTGATTTTTAGTCGTTTTCTTTTTGTTGTCAGTGATTCATAGGATTCATGAGTGTGTTTAGGGGCAGTGCTGTTTCGCGGACGCGTAATCGATAGATGTGAACATATGATAGTGCACAGTTGAGATCGTATAATGTGTCGAGTGGGGATCGCAAAACACTTTTATGCTAACGTTTCGGTGCGTGAAGTCGCTATTATAGCAAAGGCAGCTGAAAATCGGCAAGTAAAAAATTTCAGTAAAATACTATCAACAACAGCAGCGCGCTTATGCAGCCGAAAAACCTGTAGTCAAGCACCGCATTTTATGAGATATGTAGAGGAATATGAAGAGAGCGAAAACGAGAAATGGCGTGAATGGATAAAAGGGGAAAAAGTGAGGGGATGGGGAACGGAAGGGGAGAGGATGAGGAGGGCAGAGATAGAATAGTTAAACCGAGGACTGCGAAGACGATTGTAAGTGGTGCTGTAAACGGTTACTGAGAGACGACAATTGCAGACAGCCATTAATCGTCGGTTTCAATAAGTTTATGGGACAAGCTTCCATTATTTTTCCGAATGAATGTACGTTGGACTTGAGCGAATATACTGATGGCGCTGTTAACCGCGTGAAGTTTGTGATGTTCAGCTGCGAGCTTTACCGGATGGTGTGTACTCCTTAAGCGTGCAGTCAAATAATGCAGCTAATTTCTTTTTTTTTAAAATCTTGATGCTCTGAACTATGGAACTATGATAGTGATATGAGGGGAACTTGATAGAAGAACCGGTCTCGTTCGATTTGGCAATGCAGGAGCGATTCAAAACACTAATGTTACACAGTTTTACAT
The DNA here is from genome assembly GCA_000803305.1 of Toxocara canis. Lineage (NCBI taxonomy): Eukaryota > Metazoa > Nematoda > Chromadorea > Rhabditida > Toxocaridae > Toxocara > Toxocara canis. The sequence goes on along the minus strand of JPKZ01000058.1, from coordinate 11,230 downwards.
ACTTTTGTGTTATCATGTTTGTGTTGTGTTAAGTGTGTACGCACTTTATAATTATTTCACCGTCGATTGGTGGCTGCAAACTATATTAATTGCGATTGGGATCTTGACATGTGGAGTCTTGTTTAGGTAACAGTTTGCATTATGCTTGTGAAATGCATCTCAAGTAACTATCTCTGTCCGCTATCACGGCCAAAACAGCTGTTAAGCATAATCGCTAATGCGTGCTTGCAACAACACGACGCCACGAATTGTAAAAAGCGAACGAACAGTAAAACGAAAAGGAGGGCAAAGTGCTTAAGGATTGTACAAACGGCCGGACAACACTTTAGGAATAACAAAGCAACGAACCGCTCCAAGCATCACTGTCCTCATCGCTGATAATATTTAAACAGCACCAACTGCATTCATCTATACTTTGAAAAATATACGAGCTGTTCTCTTGGTGATATCAACTTGCATTGTAATAACGGGGTATGTCATCATTCCTTTCAGTGAAGCGTCATCTTACCTCGCACTTTTTAAGCGATCATGAAAATCCTTTGATGCTTTTATGTGACGTTATATTTGCCCCATACTGTATAAGAATGCTGCGCTTCCAAAACGTAGTGTATTCGTGCCTGGTTATTTGCAGTCCGCACACTTCGGGTGATTGTAAACTGAGAGTGTTTATGGGTAAGCAGCAACTTCATACCTTGATGTGATTCCCGTAATAAGTATGATGTCCAAGATTATTTTCCAATCTACTTACCTCTTACTGCTCGAGTTATCAAAGGGAAACGAAGAACATGGCCGAGGCGAACAAGTGACAGTTTTCCTGCATCGTTGCTTTTTAATTGTGATCCCTAATTCGCGCAGTAAACGTTTAAAAATAGCATTCTTAGATGCCATTGGAAACTCGATATTTTTAAGCTGAAGTTTTGGAACTTGACGCATGACAAAAGGGAGTCCCTTACTGAAAAAGGAGGAGGAGAGCAGGGGACGTTGGGCGATGAGGGAAAGGAGATCACTTCTTGGGGATGGGGTTTTTTGATGTAGGAACCTCCCATCTCCCCCTCTTCCGCGTGTCCAGTCCAGCTGCTTATTTTACAGTGCAGTTTTTTCGTATATCTATCTCCCCCCCCCCCACGCCTCCATTCTTGCTTATGTCCTTTCCAGCTGCTTATTTTACTGTGCACTTTTTTCATACTTCTGTTTCCGTTCGTCGCTGACCACACATGCAGAAAGACTAGATTTGAATAGGGCGAAATCTTTTGCATGCGATTTCAGCTGTAGTATCTTCTGATGTGCAATTCAGATTTAAGATTATTTTATCTTTCGAGTTCAGTTGTTGTCTGTTTGTTAAACGCGTAGCAGAGTTGTTATTTTTGCATGGTGGTTCGCTCGTCGATTGCGTTCATTGGTTAAGCAAGCAATTATTAAACACAACCTCATGTTGCAAGTTTTTTTCGGCAATTGCAACCACTAGAGTGTTGGAGCGTAAAATAAAGAGTTCCGTTCATGTAGTAAGTACTACGTCGCTGTTAACCGATCAGTTTTCGAGCTTAAAAATACCCAACTATTTGATCGTGATGCGTAACTTTTTATGCAAAATTCCCACTAAATTAATTTTGTCTAACTCAGCACTACATAATACTATTATCTAACGACGTTGAAAATGTGCTCGTTGCTGTTCCAGCTAGTAGAATATTTTTTCGTCTATTTATCATCTCTAATGGTTGTTTGCAGCGTTGTATTGCATATCTCAGGTACTATACAACCCTGAAACTTGCTAATATAATGCTCAACGAAAGTGGAATGTTGGCAGTCCTCGCCACATCTGGGATCTTGTCAAGGGTCATCTGTTTTTTTTTTCATATATAATACAAAATATGACAAAACGGATCGCGTTTACGAAATCGACAAAGCAACCAGCTAAGTATAAAATTCAATCGTTTTTATAAGATCTCAAATAAAGCTTACTTCAATGTAGCGCATTGTTCGGTTTATGGTGCGCGAAATTCCAAATCGGTTTTAGGTGATCGTTGTAATTACTGTTATACATCTTGAAAGCGACGTGATGCCCAAACTTTTATAAAATTGTCTTGGTGGCATTATTGCTCTTTTACGTTGCTTTCGGAACGAGTGCACCAACTTGCTTGTCGTATTAATAGAACTTGCGCACATGCATGAATTTACATCGCAGAAATATCATATTGCAGTTGCAACGATGCAGTTCGCATGAAGTTTCATCCGATTGTATCAGAATGTGTTTTACTATAACCATAGAGACGCTGTGGCGCAGATTGCCAGCACTTATGTGAGTATGTTACTTGCTCTGAATTCGTTTCTTAGCCTACCGTTACAGAAGAAAAAAAAAAGATTCACTTGGAGCACTCTTGAGCCACAAAAGTACCTCATGTCAAATTTTTGCATGAGCAAATGTGGAGCTCGCCAAAGAGGTGCATCTCCCTCTAAAAAAGGGATTTTTAGCAGGATTTGTACGGCTGGTGGTCGGTTGAGGCGAAAATATAAATGCATGAACTATCTTTCGGTTGCATGCAAACTTAACGTGCATTATAACATTGTTCTATGCGATCGAAGAAACGTTACGTGCGTTGACACGTTCTACGAATGCACTTTGTGCGGTACGTATGTGTTGCAAGCTAGAAGCTGATTGTGTTTAACGGACGAAATGAATGAAGAATAGATATTAGTGCTCAGTTATGCTGAGTTCAGCACCCAAAAAATACGGAAACTGTCACTTTTAAGAGAAGAGAACTGAATTATTGTTGTGAGATATTCGGAACAGATCTTATCTTGTGCGATACGTCTCTGTTGTTTGATGTCGTTAAGTCGTCAGACGATGTCTGTGGCATTCCTGCAACTGCACTTATCTATTTTACATGGTTCTTTTTTTTTGTTAAGTTTATTCCTGTTAATAAACTATTTTTTCACAAATACTTCAAAGAACTTTGTTTATGAACTTATTCAAGAACCATAAAACAAGTTTAGGGGATTCCTGCAACCTTTTTTTCACGCTACATCTTGGGAAATTCCTTTTACTAATCTGATGATGGAATGCGCGCGTGTGTGTTGTTTTTCATAATTCTCTTTTACAAGTAGCACATCTTTCTTGATGTTTAGCATTCAACAGCGGAGACTGTGAATTACGCGTAGTCACTTCCCATCCTCAGTTGTTGAAAACTAGCACGCCACTAAGTATTTTTTCTGTAAAAGAGCGCTGAAGTACCGTAATGACCCCCGCGGGCAAAAGAGCGTTTTTAGTGACCCACAAGTGCAAGGGCGTGAAGGTGCTGAAATCATTTTTCAGGTGATCTTTTAGAAAATTTGGAATTTTTCTTCATCGAACTGCTCCTTATGGTTCATCGGTCAAAAATTTTGAAATTTTCAATTGTCCGCCCTCCACCCCCCGCTCTCTCCACTAACTGCAGGATGATATTTGTTCTTTCTCCATCAAAAAAAAAACGGTTTCTATGACTGCGCGATGCATCTTTTGAAATCTAAATCACTATAAGCGCCTGGTGTTTATGTAATTTGAGAATGCTTACCCACTGCTATCATTCGTACTGATTTCTGTTTTATTGGTTCTAGAATCTTCCGACAAAAGTGGCGGCTGGATGATTCGAGAGCTATAACGGTATCGTCATATAGCCATTTATGCAAAAACCTATTGTGTGAACTCGAGGATTGTGCAAAATTACAGCGGGGTGAGGAAATATAGAAATATGTGAAAGTGTAGTGCTACTGCTTCAAGGGGAGCGGGAGGGGGGACGGGTGGGTTGAGGACATTTGTGTACCCTAAGTGGTCCGAGGTGATTAGAGCTGGTTCGGCATTGAACAATGATATTTTCAAATTTTAAGGTACATCTTGCGAACATTAAACGTGTTGATCAATTTTGTACTTAATTGGGCATGCAAAGTTGATAAAAATGTATTGCGGAGTTTAAAAAATAATCTTGATCCAGACGTGTTCGTGCAGTGTCCATTGACCTGAAATCATCTCTATTTTGCTTCAAACCTGAAATCTTTAGCTTCTTTATATAACTTTCAGAAGAGAACTCTAACTCAGTAATGAATACTTAATTTAATCTTCCACAATTTTTTGTTTGGTTGTAATTGTCATTCAACATAATGCTATATTATGGCACAATCGTAAATTTAACCGGCGTTTTTGCTGTGAACAGTAGCTGTTTAACTCTCCGGAAAGGTGAACATATAGATGCAGCTACAACTGATTAGCGTAAATGCGAAATGTGAGCTTTGTTTCTCGCGCTATTTTTAATTTTTCCATTAATGATACCTGAAAATAATGGTGGCCTCTATCAAATGAGTTTTCACTATCCTTCCATTTCCCACGTCCCATGCACATTACTCATCCCCTTCCTCCCCCAGTCCTGGAAAAAAACGCGTGGAAACGGGCTTCCAGTCTTCGAAATGGCCGCCTTCGTTTTCGGCAGTTTTAATTTACAGCAACGCAGCTGACTTCGGAGTAATAAAAGACAAGACACCCGATAAAAGAGTAATTATGTTTCTATAATAAATCCCTCCGCTTTCATTAGCCGTCGTGCCAGTGTCGTTTGATGTCTACATACAGCGGAGATTAGTGACAGCCAAAGTCGTTATCAAT
>JPKZ01000044.1:110708-129842 GCA_000803305.1 Toxocara canis | reverse complement strand
AGCCGCATGTCACAGCTCAAGTTCGAGTTGAGTTGGGAATCGGCGAAGGAAAATGGAAAAAAAAAGTGACGCAGGAAAAGAGGAACATAGATAGGAAAAAGAAAAGGTTTTAGAATGGTGTAACCGATAAAACGATAAAACTGAAAGATAGGATTGAAGAAGGTTTTGAAATTGGGGATGATAGACTCATACATGAATTGGAAGCGCACTTCAGCTACTATTTGACTTCAAAAGAGAAAGAACCAACCTTTTCGTTTTATCGATGAATCTTCCACTTGTAAATTTTCTGGGTTGGTTGCGACTTCAGTTTCTGACCACACTGGATTGGAAATCTCTTTCAGTTCCCTTCCCCACTTTTTTCTTTTTTTTTGCCTTCCCATTCTTCTCTTCGCACATTACTTTTTCGTTTTTTTCTGAGGAAATGCGTCATCGACTCAAAGGACTAAAGCGCATGTCTAACACTGTCTTAACTCACCTGTAATCTGTTGTATCCACTCGCCTCTTTCCATGGGTAGGCGCCGAGTTTGGAACTCACATTTCAGGAAATCATGAAAGCAACTACTTGCAAAGCACGGAAGCACCAAATGCTTCAAGCATATAAAGCTGTGCCTCATTTGGAGGTGGCAGGAGGCTATGAAAAGCGATGTGGTTGTGTCGAAAGATACTACTGCTTTTTGTACTATACCATGCGGTGCCTTGCCAACAGTACATAATAAAGTACAGTATAGTGAATTCATAATTAAAATTTGGTGAGGTAATTTCATTAACGAAAATGTATGTGAAATTTCCGTTCCGGTATTTCATTGAACCTTGCTAGACAACAGCGTTCATGCCAAAATGGAATTGAGAGTTATGCTGCAGTATTCACATTACTTCTTGGAGCTAGGCACAGTTGTTTTCACACCAAAGAGCAATGCAGTGACACCGGTGGATATGCATTTTTTTTTTGCATGATAGTCGTCGCGTATCTTGTCCGCTTGAACCGATGAGTTTATTACGTGACGAGGACAGTGAATAGGGGGCGGATACACGGCAGCGAATATTGTACGAGAAGCGGGTATATGACAGCGAATAATTCACACCAAGGAGACAAGCAACGAGACCAAGGCACGATCGTGTAGCAGCGTGTCAAACTGGCCCGGTGGGTACGAATCATCCCCGCCTCATACCAAACAAGAAACATGAAAGGAGCGTAAAGCAATATGATACAGATGTACAGATAACGCAAAACCGCTATACATAGTGCAGAACCGTTATTCATATTATAAAAACCTTATCTCAGTAGCCATAAAGGAAAACGTGAAAGCGAAACGCAGGTGGTAGGAGAAGGCACATCACAAGAACCAATGTGTGCTTGCTGGCATCTTGCGTCGACTCACATCATTAAATTCGCAAGCCGATTTGCGCTGACTTGCGAAAGGGACAGTTTTTGCAACAATAGTTCCGTAATTAGGCAGTGAAGAGGGGGTGTGGGGGGAGGGGAAGGAGAGAGACGTCAACGCGATTATGTAGATGTGTGTGTGTTCGTTATCGCGCAAGCTGAAGAACAGTAATGCTTTTTAATACAAACTTGCTATTGTGTTGAAGCGAGCGATTGGTTTTTCACTGAGTTGTTACATTAGAGGTGATTTGATTATATTTCTTTAAATACAAGAGTCGTTGTTATTTTTCAGCCAAAAGGATATGATAATTTGGCAAATTCGAATGAGGTCGACTCGATGGAAATGGAATTGTTGGTAAGCCCTTCAATTCGTCTGCCTTTTTTTTGCATTTTGCTAATTAAGTCGTGATTTCTGAAATAAACTATGTGATAATATTCGAAAGCCAATTGGTTCTGTTTTTCAGATTAAATTTTACACTCTAAAAATTGTGGCGATTCTCATTGAAGCCGATTAGCTGTGGTATATAACAGTGGTGCATTTTATGTAGATGTAGTAAATTTTTGGAGTTGACATTGTATAGTTGATCGAGTGCAGAATATAGTTGCATAAATTAAGATAGCTATTCTTCTGAGTTTTATCTTCCTCTATTTTGACCATGTTTCTGTATGCGTTAGCTATGTGCACATGCAGTTCTCCCTTTTCCGCTCCCCACCCTCCTCTTCTTCCTACGTCTTTCTCCATATTTCCCAACAGATTGCCTGAAAACTGGAAATAGTAGAGGTTTGCTCAGAAATTTCGTGGTGGAGTAGCTGTTTGAAGTTTTTTTTGGGAGGGGGAGTAGAGGGGGGATGAAGGAGGTGTGTAAAAATTTGAGGTCTTAGAGGTTGGTGCAAAAGTTCTGCGAGACTGTTGGGGGGATGAAGGGAAGCTCAGCTCTTGTTTGCAGGTTGGAAATTTTTTGGGTTCGCATCAGAACTAAAAACCTAAGATATTTTGATAAAATGTCATCTTTTAACTTTCCAAAGTCTTTAGCTGAGCATTTGTTTCCATTGCCATGCTTGAGCATTATATTGGTATTTAGTAGGATAGATTCGCGCTCTTTTTTGGAGAGATTTGGAAGAAATTCGTGACTTTTCCTCAGTTGGATGCTTCAAAAAATATGAGGCAACATCGTTGATTTTTTTTTGTTTTTTGGACGACGAACAATCTTTTTCTCGGTAGACTGTAGAGCTTAACATTCAGTTTGGACGGTTGACTAACTATTTTTCAGTAGAAGAAATTGCAGACTCCAGCCGAATTCGAGCAGTTAACCGTAAGTGAGGAAAGCGATGGTGAAAGGACATCGGATGTTGCTCGTAAAGTACGATTCGCTCAGGTTTGTTGTCCACATATGAAATGTGATATGCATATTTGATCTTTGATCGCCAGGGGCATGCGGAGAAGACGAGGGAAAAAAACAGGAAAACGATTTGGTTTGTGTGTGTGTGCGCGCGCGTGTGTGTGTACGTGTGTGTGTGCGCGTGTGTATGTGCGTGTGTGTGCGCGTGTGTATGTGCGTTTGTGTGCGCATGTGTGTGTGCGTGCGTGTGTGTTTGTGTTTGTGTTTGTGATCCAGCCTTGACCACTGCTATTCTACCTAGCAGCCGTCGGCACTGCTGTAGTACTCCTTCCACCAACTTCCTTCCCCTTACTCGTCTCCAGCAATTTCCCTCTCCCCTCCCTTCTGCTTCCATCTTCTTACATCCAGAATATCCAAGGTGATATGTGCAAGCTCTGGACCAACGCAAGCGGCAAATCCACTTAGGCCATGCGTGGGCAACCAACTTTTGGCATGCCTGCGGATTCGTTGGACCGCGAAGAATCCAAATAAACTCACAGATTGCAAAAGTAAGCTCTCATGTCCTTGATATGGCGAACTCCATGTCAAAGTTGCAACTCTGGGAAAGCGTAGAGAAATCTGAGGTCATTGATGTTGAATGGGGCGGGGGGGGGGGGTATATCTTGCTGTACTGTTTCCTAAACATTCATACTTGCGAGGAGCCACTTTTGAAAGTCAAGATTTTCGATTGGGTGGTGGGGGGGGGGGGGGGGGGGGGGGGTATATCTTGCTGTACTGTTTCCTAAACATTCATACTTGCGAGGAGCCACTTTTGAAAGTCAAGATTTTCGAGGGCTGACATTAATTTCTCGAAGAATTACTTAACTTTCCTTGCTGCGTTCGCCATATCAAGCGACCGCTGTCAAGCTTAGGCTTTGAAAGTTCTTTTTTTTAAAGCTTTAGTGGAGTCGTAGCAAAGTCTTCAGTGAAAGACGACTGCCTTCAGTCGTCTCGAAAAAGACCGCCTCGATAATGTAAGGAGAGATGTGACAGTCTCATTTGCATTCTCAGAACGTTGAGTCATATTTAGGCCTTTGAGTTACAATAATGTAATACGGTGTATGCGGCTTACAAGTAAGATTGTTCGCAGGAGTCATCCCATATGATTAACTTTCTTGCCTTTCCTTTAAAACGCTTTCTTGTTGTCGATATCGTGTCAGCTTACTCATTTGAGGTGAATATTCCATTAAAGGATCTTCCGCGTTTGCTTGAGACTATCTAAGTGAGTAAACCGGATGGTATGCGTAACTTGTCGATGGATGGCGGCATTTTTTGTTTGCGGATTTTAGAAATAAAATTGAGCGAAAATTTGGAACTCAGAAGTAGGGTGAAAACTGCTTGAAGTTAGAGGAGAGTTGCAGTTGATAGTGCGAAGGGATAGTCGTTTTTTGATGCGAAGATTTTTTTTTCACTATTTCGTGTACGCTTATCATTGTTCTTCTGAACGTAGATTTCACCGAGAATTTATCCGGAGTCATACTTTATTTACTGACCGAGGTTTCCGTTCTAACCAAAATTAGTCGTTTATTCGTGTTATGTTTTGTTATATATTTGAAGAACTGCAGCTATACACGTAGTATTGACTGTTGTCGTATGCATTAATAACGAGTGACAGTTTAAGATTCCAAACGTTGCGTATGTAAGGATGCACCTCTTTCACTTCTGAAGCTGAGCGTTCTGAAATTCCGGCTTTTATACGCGCGTTAGTTGTTTTTTTGTCCTGTGTTTATATAAGAAAGGGATAGTTTGACACCACTAAGCTGGAAACGAGTGAAGGTAGCGTTAGCAAAGGCGATGAAAAGAAATCGCAATTTTAATATTCGGGATTGCTTTTTGATTTGCGAACGCCTTCTATGAGCCCGTGAATGCCCACGAGACTGTATGTGAGCCACATTTGTCCTTCTTAACATGGAAGGTTGCATAAATGCGGTTTAAACATCGAATAAATTTGCTCGTTGTTTCACCGTGCAACAAACTACCTGCATCGCATGTAGCCAGTTTGTTGTCGTCTTTAATTCAGATTATTTGCTATGGTTTTTGCATAACTCTATTTTCAGTTTACTGTCGCTTCTTGAATAAGGAATAAGGTTATTGATGATGTGTTTGCCTGTCTTATCTTGTTTCCACTTTGTTCCCAGTTCTGTCGTTTAATATTTTAATAAACTGTTGACATGGAGAAGATGTTTTTTTTTGAAAGAGATCTTGCGAACCAATTTTTTGGAGGGGGAGGAGAGGAATTGGAGATAGTTGACATGCCCCTAAACAGTGTGTGTCTTATCACCTAAGAAGTCAGTAGTACGTCTTTCTATAGGGTTTTTGCAAATAAGCACATATTTCGATGTATATATTTATTTGTCAAGAGGTTTCACTTCACAAACTGCAAACGGTAAGGCGCTGTAATTCATCGGTTGTAATCTGATTTGATCACTTTTTGAATGAGCTTCTTCCGCCGAAGGTGTTATCAATTATTCGGATCTGACTTTTTTCACAGCAGTTCGTGTGTCCGTGAAGAAAGCATATCCGGTTCAGTCGTTCTATCGAATAGATGCACATAGGTCTCAAAAAGTTCGCAGTCGTGTAAATGCAATAATCGCAGCATGGTAATTTGCGGATCGTAATAAACGCGACATCTTCAAACATCAGTGCACTTCTGAAATCTGGTTCAATCATTCTATCGAATGGAAAGATTTACATGGGAATTTGTCATTCAGCATGAAATCAATCTTTCAACACTTTCAAACCATTGAAAAAGAGCGGTTTGAGCGGTTTATTTGTTGCGTGAAATAAACTAAGCCTCCACAAGCGATTTAACCTGTTCAAGTTTCCCTGAAGATGCTGTTTTAAATTTTCGAAGGCAGTCGCTAGGGTCAGGTGCGGACTGTATGGCGCGTGATGAAATTAGGTAAAGTCGCAGTACGGAGGTGCAGTGTCCGGAAGTTGAGAGGCGTGGGCGGACGTTGTCGTGGGAAGGCAAGATTCGTCGAGTCAGTTTTCCTCTTTTTTTCCTCGTTGTACTCACGAAATGCTCTAAGCAAATTGATGTAGCTGTCTTCCTTCTTTCTTGATAGCAGATCAACAGGATTCTTCCGTTGTCTCAGAAAATTGGCGAGGAAACCTTTTCAGTTGAGGTTTTCGCATCAAATTTTCAGTTGAAGGCATTGGGCGAGGTCTGACCTTTGGAGAACCAACATGCCTTCATAGCCTGCAGGCTTCTTTTGATTCTGGATGCAGCGATGAGTGAAGGTCTCGTCAGCGATTATGATCCTGCTTTCAATCTCCGCATAAGAAATTTGCGGTTTTGACTCACCACTTCCACAGGAGTAATTATTTCAGAATTGATCGCCTCAGGAGGCCTTCGGGGGCGGATTTCATCCTCGCCGAAACTCTGCATCTCGAATGTAGACTTGTCTTCAAGAGAGGGTTTCCTTGACCATAAAACGTCTGCAGCGAACTTCACTAGTAAAAAAAAATTCAGAGCTGCTTGAATCCCAGTTTTTGCTCTTTATCCGTATTTGGCGGCGGAAACTTTTTGGGATCCATGCGCGAACGCTGCATCAAGCGTTTTTTTTTTTTTCAGCGTTGACCCTTGCTGTCCTTTTTGAGTTGAACCTTAGCTGTGCGGGCATGCCCGCAGTCCTCTGAGCCGCATCCCTTTTTGTTTCGGCATCATTCCGCCAGCCAGCAGTGCATCAAGATCTTTATCTTTTTTCCTTCTCAAGCTTACGGTTTATTTTCCTTAGCCGATTGTGATTGTGGTTATTTTTAGATGCGTGAGGTTCGCCATATGCCGGTTTCTTTGGCCGACGAGGCACTGAGGGCACGACTTCCGTATGCAACAACCAACCTCTTATGTACATGCTCGTTGCCATCGCAATTAAAATATTCAATCGTCCTTTCGCCCTTGGTAATCCACCTCTTTCATTTTCACTTATTCATTTCTGCAATCTGCGCACTTATTCTGAGATCAGAGCTGCTCTAAGGATGTTTGACTAAGCACTTCTTCCATGTTTGTAAACGGACTGTTCTGTTGTCGCAGTTAGTTGCTATCGCATTTCGCAGTGTTTTGCGATCGGATCGGAGGAAGAAAAAGAGCTAAGGCATATGAACGGCTAGTGAAAAGAGCTCATTCGCTTAATGATAGGAAGATATATGTACAAAAAAAAATTCTTGGCAGTTTAGAAAAGGCATTGGTTTAATCGACTTGCAGTCTTCTTTAGCTTTCCGATCTCTAATTTTTCTTTCGAACGAGGTCTGCATATTGATTACGAGTATGCGAAATTTCGGATTCTTTTCTTTCAAAAAAAAAAAAAGAAAACAAAACATCCTGGCCATGGATCATTGCAACTGAGCGAGTTTCAGGTCATTCTTGATTTCAGGTCATTCCTGATGTCATTCCTGATTTCATAATATTGTAGAATAAAAAAAAACAATTTGTTGATTGGTGCCGTCCACTGTACGGCACCAATCAACGAATTGTCCAGCCTTCATAATTTTGAGCGGCCGTCGTAGTTCAAGCAAAATGAATTGCATACGTCATTGACCGTACAGATGTAGTTTAAAGAAAGAATACGTTAGAGTTCGAAAATTACGCTTTTATAAGTTAATGTTTTAAAAATAATATTGTAGAATATGTTCGCTATGTTTACGGCACCTGACAGATGAACTTACTGTCTATCATCTTTTCATCCCATTTCCCCTTCCCAGACTTGAACTGACGTTTGCAACCCACTTGTGAAAAGAAAGAAAAAAAATCACAAAAAAGTACATGATTGAAAGAAAAATATCGAGGAAAAAAGGAATGAAGTCACGAATCGATACAGTTGAAAATCGCCATCTCTGCGAAGTTTTGAAATTTGAAGTTGGTGATGTAACCAGTGTGATCGTCCTTGCATGATTTTGAAAGTTTTTCTGTTTCTGTTTTTTCGAGGCAGTAATACAGTGCTTTCAGTGCCGCTAAATTATTTTGAACAATTATTTGTGGAGATTCTTTGTTCAGGTGTCTGCGTAGAATTCGCTCACGTGGAAATTATAGCAGCTGTCTGATATCAGATATCAGTTGCATTTACAAGAGCTACACATGAAAAGCTACCGAGTATAGAGAGTTTAATACAATCTGTCATGCCTTCGAACGAGCGCCATTAGCATTAGTAATTTTCCAATATATGTCATAGTGGCATTTAAATAAACGCCGACTTTGAATTATTCTGGCAGGAGTGTTAGTTCTTGGCTGCTGTCAAGTTTTTTATGTTTGGCGGTTAACGTTTTTGGAGGTAGCTTGTTGCTCAGCTCGTTTAACTGTGTTCTTTGTCGGAGTGATTTCTCCGTGCATAGCGCGTAAGGTATTTGATTCTGCAGACTGGGAAGAGACGGTCAACTTGTTATCGGAAGTCGTTGTATCAAGCAATAAACTCACAAATTAGCTTAATATTGATTTTTAATAGTGAGAGGATTAGTTGTTAGTTGATATGCCGCAAGGGTTATTTCAGAGTTAAAGCTTTTGTCTTGTTATGTTAGGATGCAGTTCAATGGTTATATATTTCAGTGGATAATATGTACGCTTTCCTACCAAGCATCTCTGCTCTTTCTATCGGTGTCATCCGTCAACTTGATATCAGCGTCTTCATCACTGCTCGTTTTATTGTTTTCGGCAATTTGTGCCTTCTCTCCATCGGATCGTTTCACATTAACGAAACTTTCGCTCGTTGCGTGCAATTTAGTTGGTAAATTTTTTTCATTTCGATCGTATTTTGTGTATGCGTTCGCCATGTTTATCTTTTGTTTCCAGCTGCGTCGGGCTTCATCTAAATAAAGTAACGGTATGTTCAAAGATAATCGAGTGTGAAGAATTTCACAGCGAAATGCGTGAACTGATTTCGTAAAGTAGGCGAAAAATATTGTCAGACATTGATGTTATGCGCATTAAAGCAGCCATAGGTGGAGGAGGCAGGGAGCAGACATGACATTGATGTTGGAGAGGCTTAGTTTACGTGTGGAGATGGCTCAGATGTGTTGAAAAATTTGGTTCATTGCAAATGGTTTTTCAGGTGTCGCTATTGTTTCGGAATATTCAGTGTCATTGTTCGGCACATCGCTTGCGCTTTTTTCAGCTTTATGTTACGCACTATACCTCGTCTATTTCTCTTATTGCCAAAGCTCAGGCTTCAATGTTGATATGAATTTTATGTTCGGTTAGTTTCTCCTACTTGTTTTTTTTTCTTGCCTGCTAGAAGACTTTTTTTCGGATATTACTGCATTTGGTGAATGAATCGCCGTATCTAAGCTTTTATGAGAATAAATACTGCAGCCTCGGGAATTTTGTTTTGGTAGTATGATGTTCGCTGCGTTGTCACACTTATTCTGAGATCAGAGCTGCTCTAAGGATGTTTGACTAAGCACTTCTTCCATGTTTGTAAACGGACTGTTCTGTTGTCGCAGTTAGTTGCTATCGCATTTCGCAGTGTTTTGCGATCGGATCGGAGGAAGAAAAAGAGCTAAGGCATATGAACGGCTAGTGAAAAGAGCTCATTCGCTTAATGATAGGAAGATATATGTACAAAAAAAAATTCTTGGCAGTTTAGAAAAGGCATTGGTTTAATCGACTTGCAGTCTTCTTTAGCTTTCCGATCTCTAATTTTTCTTTCGAACGAGGTCTGCATATTGATTACGAGTATGCGAAATTTCGGATTCTTTTCTTTCAAAAAAAAAAAAAAAGAAAACAAAACATCCTGGCCATGGATCATTGCAACTGAGCGAGTTTCAGGTCATTCTTGATTTCAGGTCATTCCTGATGTCATTCCTGATTTCATAATATTGTAGAATAAAAAAAAACAATTTGTTGATTGGTGCCGTCCACTGTACGGCACCAATCAACAAATTGTCCAGCCTTCATAATTTTGAGCGGCCGTCGTAGTTCAAGCAAAATGAATTGCATACGTCATTGACCGTACAGATGTAGTTTAAAGAAAGAATACGTTAGAGTTCGAAAATTACGCTTTTATAAGTTAATGTTTTAAAAATAATATTGTAGAATATGTTCGCTATGTTTACGGCACCTGACAGATGAACTTACTGTCTATCATCTTTTCATCCCATTTCCCCTTCCCAGACTTGAACTGACGTTTGCAACCCACTTGTGAAAAGAAAGAAAAAAAATCACAAAAAAGTACATGATTGAAAGAAAAATATCGAGGAAAAAAGGAATGAAGTCACGAATCGATACAGTTGAAAATCGCCATCTCTGCGAAGTTTTGAAATTTGAAGTTGGTGATGTAACCAGTGTGATCGTCCTTGCATGATTTTGAAAGTTTTTCTGTTTCTGTTTTTTCGAGGCAGTAATACAGTGCTTTCAGTGCCGCTAAATTATTTTGAACAATTATTTGTGGAGATTCTTTGTTCAGGTGTCTGCGTAGAATTCGCTCACGTGGAAATTATAGCAGCTGTCTGATATCAGATATCAGTTGCATTTACAAGAGCTACACATGAAAAGCTACCGAGTATAGAGAGTTTAATACAATCTGTCATGCCTTCGAACGAGCGCCATTAGCATTAGTAATTTTCCAATATATGTCATAGTGGCATTTAAATAAACGCCGACTTTGAATTATTCTGGCAGGAGTGTTAGTTCTTGGCTGCTGTCAAGTTTTTTATGTTTGGCGGTTAACGTTTTTGGAGGTAGCTTGTTGCTCAGCTCGTTTAACTGTGTTCTTTGTCGGAGTGATTTCTCCGTGCATAGCGCGTAAGGTATTTGATTCTGCAGACTGGGAAGAGACGGTCAACTTGTTATCGGAAGTCGTTGTATCAAGCAATAAACTCACAAATTAGCTTAATATTGATTTTTAATAGTGAGAGGATTAGTTGTTAGTTGATATGCCGCAAGGGTTATTTCAGAGTTAAAGCTTTTGTCTTGTTATGTTAGGATGCAGTTCAATGGTTATATATTTCAGTGGATAATATGTACGCTTTCCTACCAAGCATCTCTGCTCTTTCTATCGGTGTCATCCGTCAACTTGATATCAGCGTCTTCATCACTGCTCGTTTTATTGTTTTCGGCAATTTGTGCCTTCTCTCCATCGGATCGTTTCACATTAACGAAACTTTCGCTCGTTGCGTGCAATTTAGTTGGTAAATTTTTTTCATTTCGATCGTATTTTGTGTATGCGTTCGCCATGTTTATCTTTTGTTTCCAGCTGCGTCGGGCTTCATCTAAATAAAGTAACGGTATGTTCAAAGATAATCGAGTGTGAAGAATTTCACAGCGAAATGCGTGAACTGATTTCGTAAAGTAGGCGAAAAATATTGTCAGACATTGATGTTATGCGCATTAAAGCAGCCATAGGTGGAGGAGGCAGGGAGCAGACATGACATTGATGTTGGAGAGGCTTAGTTTACGTGTGGAGATGGCTCAGATGTGTTGAAAAATTTGGTTCATTGCAAATGGTTTTTCAGGTGTCGCTATTGTTTCGGAATATTCAGTGTCATTGTTCGGCACATCGCTTGCGCTTTTTTCAGCTTTATGTTACGCACTATACCTCGTCTATTTCTCTTATTGCCAAAGCTCAGGCTTCAATGTTGATATGAATTTTATGTTCGGTTAGTTTCTCCTACTTGTTTTTTTTCTTGCCTGCTAGAAAACTTTTTTTCGGATATTACTGCATTTGGTGAATGAATCGCCGTATCTAAGCTTTTATGAGAATAAATACTGCAGCCTCGGGAATTTTGTTTTGGTAGTATGATGTTCGCTGCGTTGTCAATATTTTGTTGTGAGCAGTATCTCGAAATCTAATTATGTTGTGCGCCTACCTGTACTTTTGTTCCTCTCTTTTTTTCGTTTTGTTCTCTGATCATAGAAACAGTGTTTCTGTAGGCTCGTAATTTCCAGTACGGAAGGCGCCGACGTTGAGGTTTTTAAGCGTGCCTTTTTAAAAACTGAGTTGCTTATATTTTAAGGTGCCTGTTTGGCTTTTGTATGAGCATCGTGTTATGCGAGTATTAGGAGGTAGTCCGCTACCTTAACGAAATTACCTTGAAAATTATTACATCTATTCATTCATTCGTTCATTCCCCTCCCCCTAAATTTACATAATTTTTCCATATTGTGCGCACTACTTCTTCATTACTGTTCGTCTAGAGATGACCACATTCGGATTTGTGACATGAAAAACTCAAGAAACGAGAGCATCGAAATGAAAAGACGAAGATTTTATCGCCCGGATTGGTTTGCTTAAGTGACGTAATACCTATGCATATTTTCCGTTTCTAGTCACTGATTTTCACTGCTCGAATCTAAGCTTACTTAAATCTAGCTCAGATCCAACTTAAATTTTTATTAAATGTTGCTTTGTCATTTTGACCCTCTTACGCAGTATAGTGTCGATGCGTTGCAACGCGACTCCACTGGTTTATTTGATATGAAACTGCTCACATTTTTCTAACCATATGCGTTGCACTTTAGCAATGCTTATGCGTTTAAGTATGTCGAACTGAACGACCGTACAGTTGCTGAGTGTTCTGTACTGAGTGCTGCTCGAATGCTGTGAAATAAAGCGTGCGGCTGTAGTTGCATTTGGGGCGTTGATGCGAAAATAGCGAGAAGGGACGCCTTTTTTCCGCCCACCTGTTACTCCAGCGTATTGTTCCTTATAAACACTCCTTACCAAACGGGTGCTCGAGGAAATGTCCTATATGCAAAGTTAAAGGTGCAGGTGTCGGCGCCGAAGTGTGACTCAGTTTCCTTTCTGCACCTCGCTAAAAGGGGACTCTGGAGGCTGTATTTGGAGAGGACTGTTTCATACTGCAAGTAAAGTAGTACTGGGTTTACACTTTTGTGACTAATACTATTTGAGTTATGTCGGCCTCAAAGTCCATATTCGAATTGTGAGTACAGAGTCAAAAATTCATTGCCCATTTTAGTATTCAGGACTAACGCATCCTTCATAGAGATATCTCCTGAAGGCACATGTTGAGGACCGTGCGTAAAGATCATTCATTAATTTGGAATCACGGAAGCGCTCATACTCGATGCCTTCTTTTTTTTAAAATCATCTCGAGGACTTAGACGAGGGTGAAAAGTTCCGTGGCGTCACGAACGGAGGGAGGCATCGGTTGACCATATTCGATCGTGGATGAAAGGTGGAATGGCGCGGGTTCAGCCTTGTTTGTGAGCGCCCTTGTAACTTTATGGGTTTACTCCTTTGCACTGACCTTTAGAACGTGGCTCAGCACGAAACAAAGATGGGAGAAAGCCGCCGTGGAAGGTAGGACTATCTTTCGGGAAGGTGGAAGGTCGTAGGGTCGAGTCCGGATTATGCTCTTTATTTTCACTTGCCATATAACGCATGTTTAAGACTGAGTCTAAGCCAGATTTAAGTTCCCCTTGACATGGTACACTGAGAACAGCAAAACTTCAGAAGTGATCAGCGACCAAAACCAAGTTCCGCTCGTTTCCCATAATAGCAAATCTTGTGACCACCTAAGGTCCTAGCTGTTACGAAGGATTTTCGGGCAGCACAAACCCGACTCCTTGTAAGAGCACCTGCGAACTCCTGACACAGCTTACTTCTTTTGGTCAGGAGGAGTGGAGGGGATGAATGTTTGATTTCTTCAAGTCATGTGACCTCTTTCCGTGCTGCAGCATGCGTGTGCAACCGAGAATTAGCTTTAATTTATAGAGTGGATCAAAAAATGAATTACTCTTTAAGCTGATATTTTTCAAATGGCTGTAGGTGAAATTACACCGGTCATGTTGTGACAAAGCGCTGAGATTTCTTTAAAGATGTGTACATAATTTTTGGCATTGTTGCATTTACTCAGAAAGCACTGCGTTGAGGAAAAAATTTCGAGAGTTCAGAAGCGTATACGTTCACAGGTGTTGACAAGAAAAAGTTTTTCGAAATCAGGGCTTCATTTGTGCATGAATGGTCAACTATGACGCAGTTTAGTTACCTAATTAAGATCCATTGTGGCATCTTGTAATGCTTCGCAAAAAGTGCAATGCGAATCGTGAATTTAATAACGGATGCCGATATGCTGTGAGTGCAGCTTGCAACCGAACTTTACCAACAGAGTTTATAAAGCATGAGGACACCGAAACTGGCGCTTTTAATGTTTGAAACTTTTGATACTAGAGGTCTTACGGTTTTTTTTAGTAATGGCAAGTGGCCAGTCAAAAGGGCGCCAATCGAGGCGTAGTTTAGTATAGTTATTTTTTATGCTTTCTTTCCGCAAAGATGCACACCACCATTTAAAAATCGAAAATTCTGAGCGTTAATTCGAGAAGAAAGAGTATGGTCACCATCTCTGTTTTATTCAAAAATAGACATTTCTAAGAGTTGCGCACACTGGGAAAGAATGCCTGATCACCGCGTTCAGATTGTTTGAATAATTTCTTAAGAAGTTTTGATGGGAATCATAACGATTTTTTTTTTTCGACCAGTAAGTGGTGTCGAAGCTTTCATACAGTAACCGAGTGTTGCTTTTGTTTTTAAGAGGTATTAATGTTCAAAAATAGCTCACATTTTTGATCCACTCCGTGCACACTTCCAAATTTGCCATTGTGTTCCGTGCTTAAATGGTGTGTTTGCGCGTTGCTTTTAGGAATTTTTCAAGGCGCCCCTCAGTTCGCCTCTTGTCTCATATCTTCGATCTTTTTTTTTTATTCGAAAGAAGCTAAACTGGGAGGGGATCGGGGAAGGGGGCAAATAGCATAGCGCGGAGTTGGGATAAGCTGGCGAAATGGTGCAATTTGAAAACTTGTTCCAAACATGAAAAGCGGTCGTATCAGAGTTAAAATTGTGGTTGTCCGGGAGAGGAGCCAACGAAGACTGGTTTCATTGTTCGTTCGTAAACGCATAGCTAGCTATGTCGACTGATCTGTCATCCATGTTGTACGCATATTGAATCGGTGCGAAGTGAGCATAAAACAGCGACGTTAATTACTGCGTTTAACTTCTCTACATATCTACAATGATCCCTCAGGAAAAGCCAATCTGCGCAGGAAAGCTTTTGTTAAGAATATGTCTGGCAAAACACTAAATTATAAAAGCGATGGACTTTAATATGACCCATTTCATAAATGCTTCCATGTTTTCCTTTCTGTATCGTTCGAGAGGGGTGAAGGGAGGAAGTGGGGGAGTCTGTATGTGAGCCATCATATAGTAAAAGGCAAACTTTTTTGAAGTCATTCTCTTCAAAATTCTGGACTCGATTTCCTTATTTGGTTCCGAACCTTGTTTGCGGCTGCATCGGTTTGCGAATTCATTTCTATGCTTTTCATTCGCCTTTTGCACACTTTTTTTTTGTTTTATAAGAATAAATCGCAACCGCAGCGCGGATTTGATCCACATTTTGGGACTGCCTGTCTGTAAGCGCGGGGAAGAGAGGTATAAGCTCATCGATGATTCATTTGAAGGGAACTAGTTAAGTCGAAGTAAATCGTAAGGTCTAGAAGAAATCTCATTCTTTACAGGTCTTTTTTTTTGAAATCGTGGAATCTGTAATACAAAGCACTTAAGTAGTGTCTTCGAGGCTTTACAGTATTTCATTGTTTTGGGTCAGTAAATCATAGGAGAGCTGACTTGTGAACGGCTGCGGTAAACCATTAAGGCACAGCGAAATGCAGAAAGGACCAGTTAACAGCGAGCAGTCAGAGGAGAGGGAGGAGCGTCCGGCGATAGATGCTAAAGATGATTTGCCGATCGCAGTTCGTTAGCGTGAGGTGATACTAGTCTGAGGCGGTAGTTTGGCTTTATTCTAGTAGAGCTATGTTAGATTTAAGATGAGAAACTGAAAGAGTTGGGATCGCAGTTCTTGTCAGGGAGGAGCAAAGCCATAGTCAGCTTTTAGTTTGGCCATATTTTTAAGTACAGAAAAGGGCTTAGAGTGCTAACGATGAAAGGGAGAGAAATGATGTAACATATATCATATAGTCCCGCTGTGATAGAAGGGGAACAGATAGAGTACAGGAAGGAACAGAGGAGAATAAGAGGAGACGAAAACAGAGAAAAATAGAGTGATTTCTTAGTGGCGATTTTTAGAGTATGATCCGTTGTGTGAAACATGCTGGATGCATACGATGGCGATAAAAAATTCGCGCTATTCCGCCATAGACAAGTTACACTGTGCGCACAGTCCACAACGCTGTGGCTTGTCTGTGATCGAGTTCTACAAATTTTATAGCTTCAGAAACGATCTCTACGAAATGTGCTCTGTTCCTGAGCTGTCTCCGTTCCAATTCATCCTCATTTTCCATCTCGTAATCACGTTTCACTCCGTATCGTTTCCGGGGGAGAGGGGGGGGAGGAGTAGGGGAAGAGGCCTATAAGTCTATATATGTGTCAGCAGACAAAGGGTCAGATTTTTCTGAAGTCGTTCTCTCTTCAAAATTCTAGGCCCATTTTATGGGCGGGAATTCTGTTTTTTCCTCTTATTTCCATTTCACGAGAGGGAATTTAATTCAGTAAAAATTTTCACACTCATATTATAAGACTGAATGGACGATTAAATTTCGTGTTCGTTGTTTGCATCTCATAAGGCTCCCGCGTTTCATGAGTGCCTCGGCAAAATTGTGGACGGAAGACATTTTAAACGTCGAATGTGAGTCGAAAGACCATATGTTATCATGAACGGCAATATTTTTTTTTTTTGCATATCCGTTTTCTGCATATGACGTTAAAACCTAAATTAAACACAGGAGTTGGGTGCAAAAGATGTTTTTCATATTTGATTTCCGTCATGTGTGGGCTAAAGATTAATGCGAAAAGCTTTTTCAGCAGCGTTCCAACGAAGGTTGGTAAGTTGCCCTAAAATCGGGCAGAGTTAGTTAAACTTTTTTAAAAGATTTGAATGAAATGGGCTATGAAGCGACTTTAATTATTTCACTGTAATTTAATGATGTAACTATGGTCTTCCTTGACTATGAAAGCGACCACTGTGCTCGTTTGAACTGTCCTTATTCGAATTTGAAAATGTTTCAGAAGTTCGTCGTTTGAAACAGTTTTATCGCTTTTATCCCGATCCTGATTAGCCGTTAATTTCGTTTAAGTTATATTTGTTGCCCCTGTGATGGCTTTCTGAAGATGGGTCTCTCAGATGTTTTTTTTGGTGTTGTTTCGCTTTCCTCATTTTGTTTTACGTTAAATTAGTTTATTGGGCTTATTGGCCTTATTTTGTTGTGAAAACAGTGTTTTCTTCCTCTCATAATTTTGCTTATGCCAGTCTGCGCTCTTTCTGTTTCACTACTTGATGTATATACTTTGCGTTCGACTAATAGGAAATGAGAAATAATTTGAAAACCGAATGAATTGTGTCGGAAATTGTTGAAGGAGCTGATTTCAAAGGTGACGGAGAGGAGGGGGGAGGGGTGGAGAAGGATGGAGCTTATGTTCGAAAAAAAACAACGAAGAGGCGTCTAGGGCAGTGTGTCGGAACTGGCTGCTGTTGTCGCCGAAATGAGAATTATACAAAGGGAGTAGTCTTTCGAGTGAAGGAGATCAGTCGGTCAACCGCACAAGAGAGAATGACATTGGTTCGCCCTCCAAGCTAAGCACTCCCAATTGACATCATTCCTATTGTTTAGTGTTTTTTTAAATGTGTTTTATCTCGCAGAGGCTACTGGAATATTATGTACTTCTGCGTGAACTAGTTTAATGTAGAAAGGGATGAAGAGATTTCAGTTGGGAGAAGGGTACATATGTTTATTTGCATTTGTTTTGATAGTGGTGAAGTCGATATTCGTTTCAGTGGAGCGTGTAAAGTTTGTCAAAATTTTGATATTGAAGAAGAACCGATATTAGAATGCACTATGCCGAAGAATTTATTAAATTTAATTGAATTGTCTCGATTAACCCCTAATTAAAAACGGCCAGGAATTTTTTCAAGTACGGATTCCGAGAAACACTTTTTGCGAGCACCGAACGTTTTAACATTTTCAAAAACAATGGAAGAAAGCAGAACTCTCAAGTTCTTGTAGTGAATAAGTGAACTGGGAATGAACAGTTGAAAAGAAAGGCAAGAGGAGTTGGGAAACCTCCTTGCTTATATTTTCTTTTTATGTCGTGTTTCCTTTTTTCTCAGCAAAACCGAATGCATGGTATTCTCGTCGCAAAGAAAGAATTTGACTAGGTTAGGATGATTGTTTTAAAAAATAAAAGAACCCAGTGCAGAAAGGGCCGGATACGAGCAAAAGTGGCAACCAGAAAAGATATGCGGTGGTGGAGAATAATTAAAAGCGAACGGTTTACAGGAATGGTTGGAGTACTGACGGTCATTATTTACTCGCCGTTGTTGCTTTGGTTGCATTACGTCGGAATCGAGGCCCTCTTCCCATTGCCCAGTGGGAGGCAGTTTTTAATGCTGATGCTGAACGGCGTCATTGGCACCGTGTTCAGCGATTACTTATGGCTTCAGGCTACATCGTTGACCAGCTCGTTGGCCGCTTCCATCTCACTGTCAGTGTGCATTCCATTGTCATTATTAGCCGACACTGTGTTCCGTGCGCAGCCTCCTTCGCCGGTGCAGTTACTGGCAGCAATACCGATAACGGCCTCCTTCCTTGGTGCAGCTTTTCTGCGTTCCACGTCGGATGCTAAACTCGAAGTGGAGGTGCCAAATTATGAAGAGGGTTTGAGCTTAATCGAAGGGGACAGTCTGGATGATGAAGAGCAAGTGTAGTCTGAGGATGGCTAATGCGGTGTGTGCACTGAATGGATTCTCGGGTGGAGTTGTATGCGTGTTGTGCGCGTGTGTGTCATTTTGGTAGCGTTTAATGAGGACCGAGTTTGTAAAAGGGAATTTCGGAACGACCTCGACCCGCGCTTTGTTGAAGAGGCAAGAGAGAAAAAGAGAGCAGCAATATAGTCGACCTTGTATGCAGCGAATGGAGGCGAGCCCACAGCCCACTGAGCGTTTTCGTTTTCCAACCAGTTGACTGTTGAATAGTGCCTGTTTCGCGGTCGTGTTGCCGTTGCTGCACCATCATTTGCTCATGCTTGTCTCGGGAGTACCTCCTCGGCCGGTGGCCACTCTACGACGAGTCTCTCCCACGTCCGTACCCCTCCCTTCATTGTCCCCGTCACCTCTTTCCGGTGGAGGTGCACTTTCTGCATTCAAACCTATTCCACCCTCCACTTCGGATTCATTCTTTGTTTCGGCGCTTAATTCTCTGATTGTGCCAGGTGATGGCGAATCAAGTCCAGATCGCAGTGTTGCTGCGTCTAGCATAGATGGTGAGTCATTTAATCTTGGCTTCATGCTCGTTTCTTCTCTGACAGTTTGGTGTATAACTCAAATTTTCTAAGGTAATATTATTGTGTGTAGCAGGTCCTAGTTGGGTGAGTGCCGGGCGTGAGGTAATGGAGGGTGATATAAGCGGACGCAAGA
>JPKZ01000044.1:68736-108765 GCA_000803305.1 Toxocara canis | reverse complement strand
GTGGGTGTGTGTGAAAAGAATGAAAGCAACCATGTTCATGTCCACGTGTGTGTGTCAGATTGTATGGGAAATGGTTGTCTGCTTGAGGTTGCAGTAATCCGATGGTGATTATAGCAGAGAAGTAGAGAATTAAAAGGGGAAGGGGTAAGAATAAGGGATCGATGAAAGCAGGGCAAAAGGGGTGACCGTAACGGGTTGGTGGGACGCATGGTAGCAGAGAGTGGCAGTGCGCGCAGAGCTATTGCATTCAAGTGGAACAGGAGCGTGTGTTCCGATAGTAATTGTGCGCGGTATGGCCTTGGCACCCCCATTTCGCTATTTTCGCTTTCTTCTCATCTATTCATAGTGTTAAAAAAACTTTCAAAATTGAGATTTCATTGCGCCGGCACGAGATGAACGCCGCATACAAATACCGCCTATACGTTTCCCCTTACCTTTCGCTCGACCTCGTTTTATTTTATTCCAAATCCTCATCCATAACTCCCTCCTTACCGAACGTCAAGGTGATCATATCTATGGTGTTCGAGCGAAATTTTATTGACAAAATAACATTTTTTTGTTTCGGGTAACCCACAGAATTTGTGACTTTTCAAGCCAAACATCAATGAATTTAGAATGTAGCTGATGGGTGCGGTTGTTCGAAAGGAAATCAAAAATTGATTGATTAAAGACGCCGTGTGCACGAGAGGAACTGTAAATACACAGCAAAAAAAACGAAAGCAGAGGGCCAATTTCAGTTTAAGGTGGTGTTGGAAAAGACATTCCTCATTTAATGGACCACACACCGAAGTTGCTGTCATCGGCAAGTTACCCTAATTTCAGACTAACGCATTTTTTGCTGAGCATTACACCGCTATGCTTGTTTTTTTTTCTTTTTTTTTTGCAGAAATGGTGTCGATCAATAAACAAGGCAATCGTATTTTGACAGTGTTGAATGTCGTTAACTGTGCTGAATTCCATTGTGTGTTGCATCTAACACTTAGTCATTGCCCACAAATTAACACGGTACCACTGGTCCGTACTGAATAAGATGTAATTTTTAAACAAAATAATTGTTGAGCGTTGTATCTATGTTAATCGTATGAATTAGGTATGGAATCGCATGCCGGGAAAGGAAGAGAGGTTCACGGGTGGGGAAATCACTCTCTTAAATCCTAATTGAAATTAACGTTTTCCCATCTCTATAGGATTTTTAGTTTTTTTTTTTAAAATTAAAGCTTTGCAAGCAGATTCGAAAAGGTATTCTTCCAGCATTTTTAATGGAAGTAGCTAATCTTTCTCCGAAATTTCGTTCTTTCGTGCGTCCACAACCGTCTCCTCATGCTGTCTTATTTCCATTCTAGATAGGCCTTTCATGTTCGCCCGAAAATCGATTGTCACATTTACCAACAAATTGAAATGCGCATTTTCGTGATATATTACATCAGTCGTTCTGATTTTGCGTTGTACTGGGCATATTTTCGTTTGTCGACCACAATGAACACTGTCGAAAACAAGGGCAGTCTCAGCAGCTAATGGTCTTTCGTAATGGGAGTTCCATCATTTGTTATAGCGCATGTTTATATGGGAAGGAAAAAAGTACACTGTTTTGGTTCACTGTTGTATTAGTATTAGCTAGTGATTGCAGTTCTGTCTGGATAACTTGGACTGGTGTAATGCAGGATTCTTTCCCCGCAGTAGTCTCGCATTTTCCCTCCGTTTCCGGCCGCGTTATGGCCGGGGAAAGTTCTTACTGTGTGAGGGCATCGCCTTCGTCAGTTTGCACGCAGACGACATCTTTGGGGTCCCGTTTTGATTAAGTGTTCATCCACTGAAGGCCGTCTTCTTGCTGTGACTTGAAGTGTAATTTTAATTTGGGCGATGAGCTACCAAAAATTTAGCAGTGAGATTTGGCCGTGTGCCGAAGCGTGAAAAAGCGCGTCTAGTGGAGGAGATGGCTCGTGCATCAGCGCGCTCGCTGGTCGACGCGTTGTGTGCCGAGTTGGAGGACGAACGAGCCGTGCTGGAGGCCTGCGATGTCGCGTTCGCGACCCTTGCTCATTCGGTCAACACGTATGCGAACAGCAACAACTACCAAACCGACTTACGGTGCCCTCTAAGGTAGACATATTCATTTGGTTATTAATCATGCAGTGCGTAAACAAGGTGAATGAAGGTGAGGAGTTTGAATATCGGAGTTTTGGGAAAACGGGAAAGAGCTCGTAAACAGAACGAAGTGGATAGAACGAGAACGGATTCTGCTAAGCATGGTAGGAGGGAGGGCATTTGCTCGAAAATATTTGTTCTGGAAATGGAGAGGGAAGGAATGGATTGATGAACATGCGGTGAGAGTTTCATATGAGGTAGGCAAAGGCCGTACGTAAAGAGCGGCAATGAAATTGAGTGGCTTTGCGTTTATGGTAAGAGACCTGAAAAAATATTAAAACTCCGAAAGATGTTTCCCTCGCGGAAATATGCAACGGATACTTTTGGCATAATACGCTTAAACAAGAGAATGAACGAAACGCTGCACTCTAGCTGATTATTTATCACTGACCTAGGAAACTTTCAAAATGAAGAATTGTAATAGAGGGAATAAGCTTTAAAAATTGTCATTCAATATTGTCACAATGTCACTCATCCAACAGCATGGCGAAGCTGCCGCACGTAAACGGATAATTTATTCCAAAATCACAAAATTACGAAATTCACCATCTTATCTGATTTTATATGCATCCCCCCCCCACCTCCTCCTAATCATATAAGACCTTGTTTCGTGAATGGACGTGAAACATACAAGAATGTTTCACGTCCATTTAGCTGACCTTCCCCACCACTCTTTTTGTCAAATTTGAATAAGGCAGCAATCTGAACTTATTGAATCAACGCGAGCACGGTTTTTAAACGAGGTTCAACGTTAAAACGGAGTTTTAAGGAAGTTAAAATATTTCTCGAAGTTGTTTTTGGCTACTTCTGGGCCCATTCGATACACGTTCTCATTTTAGACTTATTCGACGAAGTATTTGCATTCCTTGGTTTCACAAATTCCCGTTTTACTTTAGGTGAGACCGCATTTAGAGGAATTTTTTAAAAAGAACACGGGATGTGGAATGTGGAAATGAACGCGCACACACAACGTGTGCAGATTATTGTAGATATTTCAGCCTTCTTTGATTATTGTTCACCTTTGAGCGAGTTATTTTACAGGTCAAGCGGTTATTTGCCGACGCTAAAGGCTGTTGTCGAATTTTCTACGTCGATCCCCGGCTTCCATCTAATATTCCAACAGGATCGCGTGCAATTGCTGAAGGTATAAAACGACTACGAATAAATTTATTCATATCTTCTTTATGATTTGGGCGATTTGTTCAAGACGATAGGGTTGCGGCGTTCACAGAATTTTCTTAATGCCCGAACGTCAAAATAACAACATATAAACATATTGTTAAAATAAAGCAATCGCTTTGCATGCTAATAAATGCAACCAGATAAGTTTTAAGACGAATGACACCTAGTTTCTTATTTGCGCCACCGTTCATCCTTGCAGTTATGAATGGCGGCCGCCCGAGGATGCTTGGGAACTAGTGTCCGGGAAGCAAAATTTATAAGTTTGGTGAGTTCACCGGTAGAGTTTCGTTGCCAAAATTCTCACGTTCCTTAGCTGTATGCGCTTGAAATTTCAGCAAGGCGGTTTGTTTCGTTTAAATTGTTGAAAGCTTCCCGTGAGTGCGTGCAGTTCTAGTCTGAGCCTTAACAGCGTCGTGGGTGGTCGTTCTGGACTGCTTAAACGGACTAATGAGAATTTTTTTTTGCGGTTGTTTCAAAATTCACTGCTCAAAGTCGGATATCCAGATTTTCGGTATTTTAAATCCTGCATTATGAGTTGTGAAAGGCATAAAATGGATGGGGTCATTACTTTGAGGTTAATGACGAGCTACATTGTCTGTAGAGTATGAAAATTTTCCAGCAATTCTTTTCAACTACTCCAAGAAAAGCTGAGACTCAGAAGGTCCGATATACCTGTGCTGAATGTACATAGGCCATTGGTCTAGTCTACAATCTGCATCTCTCTAGCTCATTCAAAACTGGAAAGCGTTACCAGCTTTTATAGTCTTACACACTTCCGCGTCTTGAGAATGCTCCCTGTACTGTATTATGTTAACTATTATTAAAGAGTTGATGAACTTTGTATTGCAGGGCTCGGTGTTTCAAGCAGTGCTGCTTGCGATGCTGCCGGCTCGCTTCTGTGCCTCAGTTGCGTCGTCTTTTATGATGACAGGGCGTGTTTCTGGAGAGTCGGGTCATTTCTTCACTGACTCGTTGATCGACTTCGTACAACGATTTCGACAACTCGCACTAAGCGAGCGTCAACTTGGGTTGCTTTGTGCGTTAGCCATCTGCCATCCTGAAGGTATATCATTGCAGCAACCCTCATTAGCACACGCGCTATATGAGCGTCTCTGCTGGCTGTTGCACAGCGTGCTGCTAGCCAGTCCTGGTTCAGCGTCGGCTCAGCTTGTACTAACAGCATTGACCGACCTACGCACTTTGCATACGTTGCATCAGGAAAAGCTTCAAGCGATTCGTTTTGCACCCATCAGCGACTCGCAGTCAGTGTGTTCGTCGGTAGCATCATCTTGTGACGAGGGTATAACGTGTCCAAAGGTAGACGTATCGGATGCATGTTTGCCACGTTTGGACACCCCTGTGTTACCATCTGATGCTTCGCACCAACATCGTCGTTATTTATGTGCGTCAGTAGGCATGCGTGAGACGTTTTATGATTCACATCGTGAGCGTGCGCTGTCGTTTGTGGATAGGCATCGTGCGATTGCAACACTTTTGGAGAAACCACCATCCCGTTGCGCACCAACAGCGCATCTACGTTCTACGTCGTTCACATGTGAAATATTGCCATGTGATGAGCAACCGCTCAACTTGAGTGTTAAGAAGAGCTTGTGAGCGAGCAGATGCTCGTCGGAAAGATCTCTCCAAAACGCAACGCAATCGAGCATCGCAGTGATTCGATGTTGTTGGTTGACGAAGGAGGGGACTCGCTTAGCAGATCGTTTGAGCATTCACCGTACTGTAACGACTCGAGCGTAACGTATGCTGCCAACTAAGCTTTCTTCGTGGACAGCA
Source organism: Toxocara canis (assembly GCA_000803305.1). Lineage (NCBI taxonomy): Eukaryota > Metazoa > Nematoda > Chromadorea > Rhabditida > Toxocaridae > Toxocara > Toxocara canis. Next base: position 103,644 of record JPKZ01000044.1, on the reverse strand, counting down.
GACCTGACGGAACTCCTTCCGAAATTTCTCTGCAAAACCACTGACTTGTCACTGGAATGAGCAGTAGCGTAGTAGTTATCTCTAAGAGTTCTTTTTTCAAGTCCATTGCTTATTCAGCAGTTATAAAAAATTCTCTTGTAGCAGCTTATACAGTCGTGTCAGGGATGTTATTCAGGTTTGCTTGTTGTGGTTGCGCCTTCTTTTCTGCGGTATGAAATACGCGTGTGATGTCTCTTTAAATGACTGGTAACAGATGCGCTCGCCTGTCGAAGATACTGAGCTCCATGAGCTTCCCTACATTTGCGCAATCCGCAAAAGTGCCAGAGTAAGGCGTAAAAGCGTGGAACGGGCTAAATTTGTTCGTTTCCAAACTGGATATCGTGCGATCGACAGAGGTTTGAAGTGTGGATGGATTTGTCTGTTATGTACGTACTGCTACAGTTTAATGATGTCTAAGTCGCCTCTGAAAAATAGCCTCCTCTGAAGTTTTCTCAGTCCATTGCCTCTTAATATGTAGAATTGTTTCGTAATCTTTTTTGAATTAAGAACGTTGTATTGTCTGCGTGTTTGTTGCGCCTTAAGGTTAACGTATTCATGTCGGCGAGTACGGCAAATCTAGACTATTAGTTGCGATGAGGAAGCGAAACGAACGGGTATTTCATGTGGACGGTTAAGGGAGGTACATCATTGCACGACTCTTTCGAGGAGGAAAGGGAAAAGCGAAGTGGAAGGTGTTGTCCAAACAAACGTTTTTTATTTTCATCTTTATTCGTGATATGTGTGCTTTCGAAGTTTCTTTTATTCCAAGTTTGCAGCTCCATTCCGCACCCTGTCTGTGCTTCAACATTCTTACGGATCCTTACGAATACGGTTGAATTTGTTGTTATTGTTGTTGTTTTTATTTTATTCTTATAAATAAGTGAAGTATTCGTTAAAAAGGAAACTGAACGACTCACCACACATGAAATTGTAAAGTATAGGGTTCACGCAGCAAGACGAATAGCTCATAAAGCGTGGCACAAATTTTCGTAGCGCCAGTACAATACGATTGGTATAGAACTCGGCCAGTGGATCGTAGTCGAACGCTCTAGAAGATTGCACCTCACGTTTCTCGAAGTGACGAAACCACATTTATGACGTTGAATTGGCAGCTGTATGTGTTCTTTTTTGTGGATATTGTTTTAGTTTTTTCAGCAGTTATGCCAAATTGTTGGGAACCGAACTGAAGAAAATTTTGGGTAATTTAGTCGTTTTGGAGGTCTCACTGGAAATAATTTTTATTCCAGTGCGAGCGAATAAATGAAATAAATTGGCAACGTGAAAGGCGCTGTTTACAGTCTGCGCGAGCTGACCAAAGTTGAATCTCGGTGCCGTTTCACTTCATAACAGCACTTTGCATGCATTAATGATTTGTTTTCATTAAATTAAGCAGCGCATACGCACGAACCATAGCACGTCTTTTTTCTGAAGCAGGGTTCATTTTGAATCGTTCGACCGTCTTATCGAGCCGTACTTCAGCTCATACATGGTCAAAAATAGCGCATAATCGACATCTGAAAGCCCAAAGTACTAACCGACTAAGGACTTTATTTATCCGTCGACGTCCCAGAAATTGTGGGACTTATTTTTTTGCGACTATTTGATTGGCTTGTTGTGAGCATTTAATGAGAAGAGTTAAATGATTTTGTCCCATGGCGTTGAAATGGTGAGGTTGAGTTGTCGTCTAAATCCGACAGCCATTGTTGACCGCATCGTCATCCATGTTTATTCAAAATTTGGGTTTGTTGGATTTTGTTCTCGTTATATTTATTGTGTACACACCAGAATTGACGTGGGGAGAAAAAAAACTCGCACGCGTTGAGAGGTGTGATTTCTGATCTGTTCCATTTTGTCCTCGGTTGATCCCCATGCGGGGCGAGGTAGTCTAGTCACAAAGAGATGTGCTATATGGTTACTCTAGAAAAAGTACTGCACTAGTATAGTAGTCGTACTTACTACTGTAGTTGTAATACTATGCAGCACTGTAGTTGGTCTCCACATATGCTGATATACGATGGGGAATGCTGTAGAATTGTGCTCTTCCTGTTCTGTGTTATGCTTTAAAATTTATTAGATGTTAAATTCGAAGCTTATCAACGAGGTTTTACAAAATATTCAAATTCCGCTTGTAGAAAATACATTATGCAGAAATATGTGACTATTTTGCCAGAATTTACCTTCAGATTCGTGAAGACCTTTTAGGTTCTTCCCACCAGTCATGTACCCCATTGCACCCACGTAGCATTGTGGACAGTTAATATTGAAGAAGGGGTTAAAGTTAAATGAGTAAATGAGAGCAGTTTAGCTCGAAGATACCTTACCATCAATTCAAGCGCTGAATCAGTGACAAATTTAAAATCATTATTATTATAACTGATGTGGCCCGAAAGGGGCTACCTCGCCAAGAACAGCTGATAGCTGAAGCGAGTCAAAGGTTGCTGAGGAGGTGGGAGGGGGAGGGTGTTGCACCTTGTTAAATGAAGTCCCAGCGTAGTTCAGCTGGCAGAACAACTATTTTTGAGCACTGAAATCACGTGACAAATGCCCAAAAAATACGAAAATGCGATGTCCATTTAGGAAACACATTTCTGAAGGACTTTATCTACTTCATATATCTCCTAAACTGCCGGAGACAGAAATTTCAATTCTTTAGAATCAAATTTGTTGTGAATTCTATAGCTTAAGACCTAGAAGGCCTTGGTATTTCAGTTAGTAAGAGGAGAACTACTCAGAGGATGACAGGAGCATTCGCAAAGTTGCGCGCCCAAAAGGCAGCGGAATATTTTCGCAAGTTTGCATGAATTTTGCTCTCCCAAATATGGACCAAATTCAAGGAGAGACTAAAATGAGGAGGTGGATTGAGCGATTACTATCCTTTAAAGGAGAGACTGTATTTGAGACTGTACTCAGACAGGAAGGGAGTTCGAAGGTTTGCTTAATTCTTGCAAATATAGTAATGCAAAACTTATTTTTACCTCGTTCTTCCCATAAGCAGAGAGCGAAGAGGGGGAGCGGCCCTTCCAAGGATGATCTTTGGTCTCCACATTTTCATCTGTGAGGGAATTTCCGCGATGACCCTGCGAGAAGGGCTTCACATGTTATTTTTAGTACGGACTGCGCAAACAGTTCAAACTGCCAGCTTATACTTTTTGCATTCTTAGTGCAGTTACCTTGCTGCTGGTTGAATTTTGAATTTGGAGTAATTTAAATCATGCAGGGGTATGCCTTTTTCAAGTTTTCCAGGCCACTAGTTTAGGACCAAAACCATCGACTCCCCCGCCTTTCAACCAAATTTTGGGCGTTGTTCTCATTCCAGGAGGATTTTGGGAGTTGTGGTTTTAGTTTTTAAAAAAGAGAAGAAAAGAAACTATGAAACGGTTTTCTATTACCTCTAAATACTCGAAGCACTGAAAATTTTGCAGTTTTAAAGGAAGCTTCCTTAAAAGATTCATTTACATTGGGTGAAGTGCGGTTGCGTTCCTCACTGTATGTCAGTGAAAACGGTCGACCTTTAGAGGTGTGCTTCAAACAGCACCTCTCGACACTCGCTATAGTGCTGCCAGTGCAACTCATAGGGCTGTTCATATTCGCGAAAAACAATGGGCGCTCAGCAGGGATCGAGAGTGATGCGGTCAGAGTGGAAAGGAAGATTAATAAGAAGTAAAGGAAACCCTCATAAAAAAAGCTCTGCCGTTCAATCAACGTCAAAGCAGATAAAGGAGGCAATGAAATTAATGTGTTGAAGAAGTAACCACCTCCCGCTTACCCTCACTCCCATCTCTACCTTTCCATTGATCTTACTTTACCATAACTCCCCCGTTTTGATCCTATATTCGATTTCATTTCCATTCATAAAAGGTTCCGATGTATGCTTGTGAAGAGCGCCTTGCGGCACTCTCGATTATTTTCAGTTGCAGCAACTACGCTGAATCCTGGATCCTTTGCTTCCTCGCATTAGTCGAACACATTCACAAAATCATCCACGCAAGGAAACCCCGATGGCGTGAAGTGAACAACGGCGCACGCACAAATGACCCATATCACTTGGATCAACTCCACGGAATGCCCTTGTATCATTATTACGAAAACTCGTCGATCCGAACGATATTTCCTCGACGTGGTCGTTCTTCCGCTCTTTCATCGCTCTTATTTGTGCTCATTTCATCGCCTGTCCTTCTCATGCCGTATTCCACTCGTTCAACTGTTATACGTATCCCACTCATTCAGTTGTCATATATATATATATATATATATATATATATATAATCCCGTTTTACGAAACCTCTGCCATCAACAGCCCCTCCGTTGCCGTTTTGAAACCCCTGGCCTAGTGCAGTCGACTCTTATATTAGCAGTTCCATTACTTTATTGCTGACACTGCCATTTTAACGGTGAAACTTTCACACTTGTTTTATTACCGCGCATAATTTTGGTCTCCGTTGCGTCGAAAAAAAAAGTTAGGTTTATTCTTCTCAGTGGCTGCCGAGCAGCTGGTTGCGATTCGCTGCTCGGACCTTGAATTTGCTCGTAGCCGCCAACAATCTCTTTTCGTAAAATGCGTAAATCACCAGTAAGCAGCCGTGGCACCCCTGTCTTCCTCTTTTGGGATATGGTTACCTGCATATGATCCAAATTTTAACTATCCCACTACATCTATACTCGTCAGCATTTCGAAAGCACTTCGAAGGCCATGCAGCTGGGATTTAGTTTGTCTTTTCTTAGTTTAGGCAGTTTTTTATAGTGCGTAACCTTTCCCTCATCTTTGCATCTTGAGCATCCTGACCAGGGAAAAATGAAATCGGATTTTCATGATGAATCGTGTCATCTTTTGAATTTTCGCATCACTTGCTAGCTATTTATACTGTTAAGAAACTTACGAAGAAATATTGTGCAGATGTACCGGAAAATAACACAAAGCAAATAATACAACAACCATAATGAGCATTTTCGTCGCTTTTTTCCTGAAAAGTTTTAATTTTTCGAATTCCAGACACTGAACTTGCGCTTTCTGAATTATTTTTGCAGCTGTCTTCAATGTAATTAATTCATTGATTGCCATAAGCAGTGTATGCCTTCAACCAAATTTCCGAGCGATGTTGGTTGATTCTATCGAAGAAGAACGGATAGAACTTTTGAAGGCACATGTTTTTTGCAGTAGGATTTAAAGATAAAAAATATTTTGGGGTCTTGAAACTAAAAAATTACAGAAAACCTTTTTCAAAGTCATTGACATGTATCCTAGTGCGTTCAGAAGCGTTTTCGTTGCTTACATTAATGCGCTGTATTCCGCTTTCATAAACATTTTAATTTGTTCGTTTCCCCTATCGCTTTTCTTGACAACTAATGTTTATTTGCCTCTTACAGTTTGTTCCACAAAGTTTTTTAAATGAAAAAACTGCATGCACAAATACATTGGAGACGAGCCCAGCCCCACATATTTACGTTTTTGGAGCGATCGTTTTGGAGAATTAATTAGTTGTTGCTGGCTGCAATAGTACTGAGTATTTTTGTGAAACTACCACGTTGCGTAGAAATTTGTTAAACTAGGTATTCTGCTCAATGCTTGCAGTCCATCGGTTTTGTTCTCACATATGAAATAGTAGCAGATTTTCACCCAATAACGTGAGATATTCAAATGAGGGAGTGGAAGTGATCTTGTAGACTGAATAGGGCCGGCCGGTTATCGCCGAGTGAAAGTTTCCTATTTGCGGCCGTCTCATCGATATGTTTTATGAAACCATTTATGCATCACGTTATTATATTGCTGTTAGTTAGGCATGCTGAAATGAATGCGTTAGAAAGTGAACCTGTGAGAAATTTGACGTTCACCAATGGCAAGCGTATTTGTGGAGAGAATGAAAGTCATATGGGCACACAATGCCGAAATGAGCATAAGTGGCAAGAGAAAGAGCGCAATCGTCTGCACCAGCTGATAACATCGCTGCGCATGCTCCGACCAGCTCTCCTTGCAGGATGTACCCCACTGGAATTTCAGTCAATTTTCTTTTCCTGTTTAGCCTCGTGCAAATTTTGTATAACATAATGCTACCTCACTCATAGCTCTACTGAAGTGATCAGTATATGTTAATACAGAATATGGAACCATAGAGCATTCAGGATGAAATTTTCAATGTCATAAAGGTCAAGTCGTTCTTGCGAAATGGTATACCGTGCTTCGATTTTTGCAACTGGCTCATCAGCTTCCTTTCAGAATTTGTATGATGCTACAGTAACATCCAGCCTAAAAGGCATAAACGGTTTGCGTCTGGCCCTTCTTGGCAATCGATTATGTTTTTGGTTTACAGCTGACCGACATGAACGCAGACAGATAAGCAAACAAAAAAACCGTAGGTAACGCACAAGTAATGCTGTCTTTTCCATAGTATTTTATCTTAGGTGATCGTTGGGGAAAACTGACGTTTTTCGATGGGAATAGAGAGCTAGTGGTAAGATGGCCGAAAGGGGTAGAATGGAGAAAGGGGGGGAGGGGGTGGGATGGAAAGTGGTTTAAGAGAGAAACGCAGCCGCTCCGTTGTGAGCAAACTATCCACTCTTTTAAGGGCTGAACCACCCACCAGTTTGAAGTTAAAAAATCGTAAAAATTGCGGCATCATTGATGATAAACACCGCCGAATTGAACGCTTTTTTACGTTTCTTTGAAGCATATTTCAGCAAAAAAAAAGTCACTGTGGGGTGTCTTTTGAGCAATCTGTATATGTCCATACGTATTGAATGAGTACTTCGAAAAGTTAATAACATATCGTGTGCAGATAAAATGGCAATATTTTTTCCATCTCGTACAACAGTCGAAGTTTTTTCATTTGTCTGATCGGAGTGGTGTATTGGTCTTAAAGCTTAGCTTACTTAGAGGTGTACATTAAAACCGATAAGCGCACCCTATGATGAAACCGAAGTTGGCTGGAATTAGGAAAGAACTGAGAATAAGTAATGGTAAAGAAAACATTACAACTCGATAGTTATGTTAAACAGACGCTTATAAGTAGGCCATGCTATCGATTGCGGTCCGTTTCATACACTCTGTGGCCATGTTCTCCTTGAGGAACACCTTTTATTCAAAAGTTAATCTTTCGAAACGTCAACTGTCTATCTTAACGTACAATTTAACACATCTGCAAATACTACAAAGGTATACAAATTTATTCCTAGTTCGTATAGGGTAAGCGAGAGCAAACATGCAAATAATCGAGATAAAACGGTGTTTGATTATGAGGATCTTCAATTTTTTGTTGTTTTTTTATACCCAGCGGCATAAACAAAGAGAACGAAACGACATCGTTCCCCAAACATGTTCCTCAGTTCTAAAAAACGACAAACACTACAAAGAACTATAAAACAGAAATAAAAGGGCTTTGGGGATTCTGATGAATCATTATTTCACTATTACCAGAACTTATCGTCAGGGCTGCCTCGAGTCAAGAAAAATATAGTGCGTCTATAAACATGCATATAATTTTAAGCAGTAGTCAAAAAACTATATTGATTTCACGCGGGAAAGTGGATCCGGGAGCACTAATCAAAGCGCTCAGATCTATTGTTTTCGTTTGAATCTTCAAAGATCTATTGTTTCTCCACTTACGACTGTTTCAGTCAATTTATTTCTACGTATCCCAGTTTAGCTATTTCAACATAGTCAGTTGGGGGAGCGGCGTTTACTGCCCTAACCTTCGTGTTTCAGCGGCCATAAATCACAAAACGTATTTGAAGAAGAGGAGTAATTGCTTGATTAAATTTGGCAAATGAGGATCATTTCCGAACAATAAAAAAGAAATAATGGTTTCACATCTCTTATGAGAACCAAGCATAAACGGTTTGGAAGCACACTGATTAATTGGAAGCAATATGCGTTTCTAATAGTTTTGCCGAGAAACGTTCAATTGGTTGCTTAAATGGATGAAAAACAGCGAAATGTAACTGCACAATTGTTGCTCTCTAAATGCTGTGAGGTCATGAAGCTGTGTTTTATAGTGATTTTCTGTCGAACGTTATGTTCGCTCAGCTGCATGGACGTTGTCAAACTGTATACTATTAAAAATACACTAAATGCCATTAAATGTGTAACTGTCTTTGGCATGGGTCAAGAAACTTCCCTAGATTACTGTACCTACTTGACGAGCTTTCGCTTTCCGTCCGTGTAGATGTGTCGTCGGAGGAGTAGCGAACTCAAAAGATTTTTTACTAGCGCTAAGTGAATAGAGTCGGTACACGTATACGGTATGAAGGACTTTTGAGATGATCGAAGTTAGGACATCCAAGTTACATTTGCACATTTGATGTACCATATAGCTATGCTATTTTTACCTATGCACACGTCATTTCCTGTTGCTCAAATAACACTGATTTTAAAAAATTATCAAATTTAAATTATCAACAATTGTCCAGATTACGAAAAAAGTTTATAAGATCTAGCAATCGCTACTTTATGGTTTTTTCCGATTTTGTATAAAAGTAACTGCTTGTATTTTCCTTCTTTTTTGAAGTAATAAACTTTGCATTTCTCTGTTACTCCACTCGACCTATCGATATGGCATTTCGAGAAAAAAAAATAGCGACGCTTATCACTAATATTTGATGTCTTCTCATCAGAAAAAGAAGCACAAGCATGTAAGCTAGATTACAGTTGCTCAACAATTTTAGCATAATTTAGTTATCAACAGAAACTCATCCCTCCGTTTTCGCTGACAACTTATTGTAATTCGAGAAAAATATGTGACTTATTGAAAGATATGTTGCTCATGTGGAAACTACTGAATTGTTGGTGTCTTCATGACTAGAGGTGATTGTAGCCAGTCCAGTAATGCCGCATTTAACGTGCTGTCGATTACGGCAATGAAATGAAGTAGCTCAGCATCTATTCCGATCACCAGTAAGAATGTCCAAGTAGCCGCACTGCAATAACAACAGTCCATGTTAATTTGCTTAGAGCGCGTTTCATTGATGTACTTCAAGAGAATGCATTTAGAGAGTAAGAAATAAAATTTTGCTATGAGCTGCCTTTGACGCAAGCAGTATACAAATACCAATTTCCGTTCACGTGGGAGCGGAAAGCGAACAGCATTCGAGGCCGCTGACAAGGTAGAGACAGCGGAAACCCAAACACGGTTGTTGATACCTTTCAGCAAATGAAATGAGTCAAGAAATACTTCTTTCCAACGAATGGGAATTGCAGTTTTTATGATTTACATATCAGGAAATTTGCGATCAAGGCGAACTGGAAATTTTTAAGCCGGTCGAACGAAGCCTTAAAAAACTGGGCAACATAAACTATTTTAGTATCCTTCTAATGATTCCCGGTTTTGTCCGCCACTGAACGCCCAAATATGTATTCGTAAATAGCATACTGAGCCAATCATTTAAAGCCAGCAACGAGCTCGGCACTCCAACGAGAGTCGCCAAAATATCCCAACTGGGACGATTCGCTCACTGTTTAGAATAATTGGAGCTCCACAGATAAAAAACAATTGCAGCTCAATTGAGAACTCGTTCGAACGCACCAATAACTGTTGCGTAGTCTCGCATTCTCACTTTCATCTATATAATTCACCGATTGCTGCAACAACAGTCCAAGTAGAGGTGTCGAGACCGCAAGGAGAGGAGGCCTACCGCTACACTCATTTCGAATAAAGCAATAAAAATAATTAATGAAGCTACTGATAAGTGAAAAAACAAGGAAATTTGAAGGTGTTGGGAAGTAGATTCTTGTATTCGAAAAGAATGGAGTTGATTAGAGCTGATTCAGCACTGAAGTGCATATGTCTGAATCAAAATGTTTTTTAACAGGTCGGAAAAAATCTTGTGAACTTTAAATGTGCGCGGACTAATTTTAAACTAACTCACGCATTTTAATTTCATAAAATTTTTCAGAAGTTAGAAAACATTTGATTCAAGCGTTCGCCTCAATTCTGTCTAGTCTATGGCCTTGCCTAACGCTTAATCTCGCCGCCCATGACTACAAGACCAATCGTATGGAAGAAATGTGAGCACATGTTCCGTCTCGACTGTTTCGCTTCATCTATTATACAAAGGATGCTAGATATGGCGAGATACAGACGAAGCAAACAAGAAACAGAAGCGGAAGTATTTGGCTTACAGGAACTAGCGAACGTTTTTTTCTTTCACTTCTTTTCACGGACAGATGGTGCTGCGCGGTTGGGACTCTTTGAAGGGCTCTATGTTGGCGGCGTAAGGTAAAATTAAATCAACGTTTCGGCGATGTTACAGTCAGTTTTGTTGGTGAATAATGCTGAGGTTGCAACTGCTCACGCGCAAATTCAATTGGTGGTGCATCGTGTTCCGTTTCTCGCAATTATCGCCAATGCGCGCTAACCGGGTTCCCAGTATTCATAGGGGTTATATTATATGGTGCACGCCAAAATGTTGTCGATATGTTGAAAAATTAATTTTTAAGTAATCTTTTAGTTTTTGGAACTAAAATGTTTCTGATTTTTTTTGTTTCAGTGCAATGAGTCGAAATCATCTGAAAGGAGAAAACAAATAGAGGAGGTCATGGGGGCACGTTTTGCTCATTTCTTTGTTCGATGACCGACTGCCTCATGTGATCCTTTAAGAGTCTAACAGATTGACATATACCAACTAAAAATAATTGCGTATCATCTAAAAAATATCCTGACATGTACCGTCCACAAATAATTTTGGCTTTCGCATCATGAAAATATGTTTGGCCTATACCACCCGAGAGTGCATCATGTGCTACACCTCTCACCACCCGAGAGTGCATTCTGTGCTACACCTCTCATCAACCACTAGTTGCAGGGAGCACTGTTCCGTCATCTATACAATGTACGCTCGGTGCAGTTTTGCCCATCGTCAAAAATTACAGTTTTATGGATCCTGTGGTGCACTTACGCTGCATGTAGCGAAAAATGTAGGCAAAACATCTATGATAAACATATAGCAGTTAGGAAGGTAGAAACTAACGCGACAGCATCGTAATATAGACGGCTTGCGTTATGAAAGAAGAGGGAGGAGGAACAAAACGTAGCCAAAGTTAAACCTTTCTGTTATAAGTGTCAACTTACTGAATGCTGGAAATTTGCTGACTGCAGCGGTATAGACAAAGTAACTAATCAAGAAGAACGTGTGCTATTTGAATTTTCCACGCGTTGTTTAGATGCCAACACTGACGTCCACGTTTTCCAAATAATCTGCAAGGCTCTTGAAGAAGACTAGAGGCGACAAAGTTGAATGCATGCTTCTTCTTTGGAAATCGACCAAAGTACTTTTAAAGCACCATAAATTCAATTTTTCCATCCCGTCGCGTTTCACTATAACGAACTAAACTGTGCTGTAGATCAGATTTGAGGCGATGAAATGCGGCTTGCATGCTTTTCATAAGAACAACGACAGCTCTCTGCCAAGATACAGCCTGCTCACAATCTTTGGACAATTTCGTCTGAAAATTGTGCAATGATTTTTCATCGAATGCAGCAAAAAAAAAAACGAATGCAGCAATGAATCCAATATTAAAGGAAAGGGATTCTGATTGGTATATTACGAGTTCTTATGCATTTCAGACAACCGATGGGTGGGACCGGTGAACATCGTTTGCCGGAGGATATCGTAGATTTTCACTATCGTTAAAATACAAACCAAACGAAAACAGCGAATGTTTTTCCAGAGTGCCAAAAAAGTGAAAACGAGTTATTGGTCTCATTATTCACAAACTACATTTTCAAACTTTCTTCAGCTCAGTTCGGTTGCAAGGTACTGACAAGCACATTGCATCGCTTACAATTTACGGACATGCACATTGCATCGGTTGCAATATGCTGACATATACATTACGTCGATTACAATGTACTGACATGCACATCACGTCGATTACAATGCATTGACACGCACGCTACATCGGTCGCAATGTATGGGCACGCACATTGCATCGGTCACAATGTATGGACACGCACATTGCGTCGGTTGCAATGCACGGACATGCACATCACGTCGATTACAATGCAGTACGCCGATTAGAATGTACTGACATGCACATTACATCGGTCGCAATGTATGGACACGCACATTGCATCGGTTGCAATGTACTGACATGCATATTACGCCGATTAGAATGTACCGACATGCACATCGCATCAGCTGCAATGTACGGACATGCACATCACGTCGATTACAATGCACTAACATGCACGTTACATCGGTCGCAATGTATTGACACGAACATTGTGTCGGTTGCAATGTACGGACACGAACATCACGTCGATTACAATGCACTGACATGCACGTTACGTCGATTAGAATGTACTGACATGCACATTTCATCGGTGGCAATGTACGAACACGAACATCACGTCGATTACAATGCACTGACATGCACGTAGCATCGGTCGCAATGTACTGACATGCACATTGCATCGGTTGCAATACGGTGGTGGTATTCTCTTGTTTTGTCTCTTGAAATCTAGAGAGGTTCATTCATTGTTCATTTTAAGTTCGGATTTAAACTGCACATAAGCACAATGCCAGTGCTCCTTTCGCACGTAACGTCTATTTCATTAATATGCCAAGTTTGCTAATAAGATTCGAAGGCGGATGGAGAGGGAGGAAAGAAAGGGGGTGTTGGTTGGCCATTTAGGCCTAGCCGTTGAGAATTTTGAAACTTCGGAAGGGTTAACGACAAAAAGCAGGCGAACAAACGCAGAAAAGAACTTAGAATTTTTAGACAAGTAATGGAAGGAATAGAAATATTGGGAGAATCTGAAGAAAAGTCGCATAAAATGTAATATTTTGACGCCTTTGGTAGATGTACATCTTAGAATGAATCGGACTAAAAAGTGTGATGAGCAATTAAATACTGATAAAAATGGAATGCTGTCGAAATTTTTAATGGAAAACTGATTAGCGATGGAAGTTTAGATCAGCTCAATGACACAGCTAGACCACACGTGAGCACACTCCATCAATTTTACGCTAATCTCTAGCGGTTGTTCGACCCGATATCCCGCTTCCGCTGCCTCACTTCTGCACCTATCGACCTGAACGACGATAACGAGTAGCTCAACATTCGTTCTGCCGACGAACAACGGCGGCCATGATGCTCATTTTCAAAGGAAAGCAGTCTATGTCAATCGGTTCAGAAGAGAATTTATCGATGTCTGTTAGAAGTTGTCTGTTAAAGCAACTGAATTTTACTGTAAGAAGTTTCTGGCGTGAGTCAAATGCAAATTATTGGGTTGCATACATCTTTCGGATACTAAGACAGAGCTGGACGCAGAAAGTAATTTTTGATAATTTGTTCAGCGAACGAAGCGCTAATCGAAATTTTTTAAAAACATCAAAACAATCACGAGAAGTCAGGATAAGTTCATGATTTACGTGCGGTTCGCATCAGATCGGTTAACGCCTTAGGACAATTGCGCGCACTGATTTCTGCCGCTGTACTAATTTTGCTGTTGTTGTATGTACTACAGTCATTAAAATTTATAGGAAAAACGCTTGCAGTTCGAATTGTTTCATCGGTCTGATACACTGTCTTTCAACAAAGATTTTATGTATTCTTATGGTTACACGGGCTGCCCGTATCGTTTCATCAAATCTAGGCAGTTTTTTTTCTTCAGGACGTCTTAATAAATTCTCTGCCTACGTCCACACGACTTGTTCATCTTTTTGAGGAGCTGCCCGTAACATCCTTGCGACTTTCCGCGATTTCTTTGCGCTTTTTTAAAATTTCTAATTTAGAAACATATCATTGGAAATTTATTATATAAATGCTAGCGTTTGTGAAATGTTGAAAAACTTTTTGTGTAGCACATACATCTCAAAAATTTAACATACGCTTTAGAAGCATCACAGATTCCTGGACTGCACTCCAGACAAGAACTTGCCCCAGTAGCTATGGCTACATAATCGCGTGCTGCTATCTCGTTAACACACAACGTCATCGTTTGCCTCTGTCACCCTTTTAGCTGTAGTATGTTTTGGGTAAAGCACTACCCAAATATCCCCCTGTTTACTGACATGTCTACTTCCACAATTATTCAGTCTAAAAATTTGTGTGCCGTTAGACGCATTAAGTATTAAGTATAGTGTTCACATAATGGCAATGGCTAAGAATGAATAGAAAAAATGAAAACCTCGAGCGATAAGCTAGTCGATGAGTTAAAAAGCACTCTCCATCGACAAACAACGCTAATTGCTATAATTTACTCATTTGTCTAGCCATCTACTGTTTTAAGTGTCGTTTGAGAAAGTGTTTGGTAGCGCCCATACAACTTTTGGCATACCATACAACGTTATCAGGAAGTTCTTTCGGGGCGCATTTCATAAATGAATTGTTAAACGATTGAACGTGAACAGTTGACAGTTTTACAGTTTAGGAGGTATATCCATAAACTAGCGCGCACTGAACAAAACGAATGTAGTGCTGACACCGTTTTCTGTTTCCGCATATTTTGCTGCTTCGACTAACACAATTTACACGGCGTGGTGTAACGCGATATTGACGAAAAATACTTCTGGGCGAGGTGAGAATCTAGGTGCTCTTTCGCATGTAAAAGAGCTATGCTGAAGAAGAAAAAAAAACACGCAGAAGAAAAACGTAATGTCACCCATTTGAAAATCTCAAATTTATAGTAATAATGAACACATACAAACAATGATGCAAAGCAGCGAGAAAATCTTTACAAGTGCAGCGAGAATGTACTGCCTTAATAACTAGAATATTATTTTAGACATTATTTGTCTCTCTTTCACGGCATCATACAATCAGGCGGAAATTCTTCGAAATTTCGTTCAAACTTTTTTCTCATCAACCAAAAATGATTGCTCACGTCTGCGAATGTTTAGTTTGAAAAGAAATATTCGTACATCATACACGCAACTTTTTCCGCTTCATTGCAAACGATGATAATGTGTTTGAGGTGAAGAGGAGCAGTCGGCCTAAAAATTTTTGTTAGAGGAGCGAAAAATGCTTGCAGTATTCAACTGAAAGTAATGCTTAGCGAATCAATAAGTATAACTGATTCCTCCGAAGAAAGAAAGCAAACAACGTATATGAAATGCAATGTAATTTGAATATTTTGTTGAGAACTGATACGATAGAGAAATTTGACAGTTTGCTTAGAAGACAAGATCAACGAAATCAAACAGCATGAGCGTTTAGGAGCAAAAATTTCAAGTCGAGTACCACTTTTTCTAATGGTACAAACATCTATGCTTAAAATTTGCCGATCATAAAACGCGCTAGGTCATTCTTGTAGGCGTGCATTGAACAGATTGAAAAAAAAAAGAGCGAAATGTTTAAAGAAACGAACAAATAAAAATTCAAATGTGCTCAATGTAAGTAATTGTTAAGCGGTTCATATTTAAAAGCACTGTATGTGTCGTTCCGCTCATATGTGAAAGTGTTGACAGAATTCGTCAAGACAATTTCGAAGTCACAAACGCAATCGAAACAACGACTACGAAGTAATACAAAGACGATGTAGAAGAAACGAATTTTTCATTGAAAATGTCAAAACGCGTTTTTAAATATGCGAATAACGAATTGAGCAATCCAGTCAATTTTTCTCGCGATAAACCATACAAACTATTGTTGATGTGGCCAGCTTAAAGGTACTTCTATTCTACGAACTTCATTTGGTATTGCTAACTAAAAAATTATCGGTATTATACTAACCACTATTGTTTATATGATAGAAGCAATCTTAGAAGATAAAAAAAGCAAGTGAGAATAAAATACCGTAGTGGTGAAGTTAGGTCTTTCGAAGACGGCTGGATATGTTGATATGGTGAATGGTTCTGGTAATGATAGTAGCATAGCGACAATCCAAATCAAAACAATTGCTCGTTGTGTATTCCAAAGGGGATTACGCAACGGTGACGTTATCGCTTTCCATCGCTCAAACGATATGCAAACCAACGTGAGAATATTTACATAAACACTCGTATTCTGAAACACACACCTCGATCGGATCCATGCTTTGAAAAAGTACATAAATTAAGACGGCAATAATTACTTGCAAATGTGCCTGAATGTGATTGGATGATAAAAATATTAAAAAGTGATTACTTTCATTCGAACAAAGTCAACAAGAAACTTCCAATGAGCATTGGCGCTCTAAAATTCCAAATATATTAAAGAAATCAAATGCTGTCATGCTAGCTTATTTGTTTTCTTAAGATGCGCTTGAACACGCACCTTAATTTGAATTTTCTAATTCATACCATTTCATATGTTGCATCATATCAAGCAACGCTTAAACGATTTTCGCCGCAAATAATTTTTTAAACATAAACTGAAAAAGGACTTCTCAGTTTCATCAATAGTAGACTCTGTTTCATATGCTTTAGTCGATCAAAGAAATTGGGAGAAAATTTTTTCAACTTATTTATGCATGCATTATCCCCTTTGAAATAGGATATCTTACAGCGAGATTATTTCGAAATCGGTATGCGGTTCGTGCAATTTAATGCGTGAAGCTCGGTTGCACAAGAACATTTCTTCTCGTACAACTGTAATTCATATATTAACTTAGCAGATCGCCAAATCGATAAGTAGCGATGGCTACTTAGCACTATGATAAGAAATGTGGCTACTTCATTTCATTTCTACGCCATTTCAAATTTACAATGACGTAGCGATGGCTACGTCACTCGAATAAAGCACTAAGTTTTCTTATCATCTGAACAGATTTATTGTCATAGAAGAAATAACGTCCTAAGTACTGAAACCCATTTATTGTACTTAAAACACTAATTTTTAAAATTTCTCTGCCGTCCTCCACTTTGCCATACAGTTGATGCGCATCATGCCGCTATGCTTGCTAATTTCAAATGCACCCAGATATTGATCTAAAGTATAGAATGTAAATTTCGAGTAAAGATAACATGGGAATCACAGATCGCAGAAACAAATTCATTTTTAAGCGCCGAATTTTTTTTGGCCGTTTGGAAAGGAAAGTTTTTTCTGTCCTTCACTCTTCCTGGTTACAGGTCAGCATCAACGTCACTGCATATTAATTCACGCTTTTAAAAAGCCTATCATTTTCCTTAGTGAAAAATGTCAACAATGTCATTAACCGAACATATGGTTATCCTATGTGCCCGATCCCGTCCCCCCCCCTTCCTACCCCCTCCCTACCCTCCTTCCTTCTCCCGTCCCAACCACTGTGCTTTGCGGCCAATAAAGCCCCAAATTACTACGCAATCCCTTTTCGCTAGTTGCATGCTTCTAGAGTTGACATTGCCTCATAGTGCTGCAAAGACACATGAATTCGGCTATTTTGTGGAGTAGTAGCAAATCGAAAAAATGAGGCGTTTTGTACTTTTATGAATGAGGATCGCTGCTCACGCCTGACTCACGGATGAGTATGAGATTTCGCCTATTATGGGCGCCGTACGTACAAACGTACGGAGCGTAATCTACGTTTTAGGTTTGTCACAGCTCTTGACGCCCTACTTCTGGTACTTGCGCTATGTCAGATATATGAATTTTGGGGTAAACCTGTAGAGCTGTATGAAAAAATGCTGCCATAGCAACAATATAATAAGGAAAACAGTAAGCGCAAACATCTTTCAACATACCTGGAAGAAGACGATAGCCTTGCATACCGAAGAGCTGAACCAAAACGTTTTAGTGATATCGTTGACAACTGTTGGTGGAAGGCAAATGAGTAAAACGAGTAGATCCGAAAGTGCTAGATTCGCCAAGAAAAAATTCATCGACGTCCACTGCAAATTTTTCGCTCACTAATTTGTTGCTCACTTACCCCATGATAGAGAAATTTTCTTAAACAATACCTGATATTAATCGATGATTCGTAGACGGTTGTAAGAGCTCAGAGTGCCAAATATAACGCTTCTTGCTCGATTCCTTCCGTTTCCAATTTGAGCTGGCGCTAACAAATGTATCGCATCTTTTGTTGCTCATTATGTGCTCACTTTTAAGATGAACGTAGGCAGCGTGTACGTGTAAAACTAAGGTAGAGGAGTTTTGGGCTAATTATTATATGTATCTAGGGAACAGCAAACGCAGTTAGTCTTTGAGGGAATTACTGCAAGAAGCGAGCTGCTGCTTCTAAATGCCGGCTAATGACAACATCCATGCAATACGCTCTATCGAATACGCAAATCTCTCAGTGGAGATTTTAGTTTACAGCGAGCTGCTGATCAGTACGGTTTAAAGTGGAACATATCAGAATGCTTGCTTTATCATAATTTTTGCACATTCTACATGGTTGACTAGTATACGCCTACCAAGATAATACAGAAGAAGCAAAAGACCTCATTTCAAGAAGCTGTTGCTCGATAGCTCTGAAATGACCGAATGCATAGGTTAATAGTTATCTAAATTCCCCAACGAGTTTTGCTGACAGTGAAAACTGTGGGCAGGATGTTACAAGGGTAGAGAGGCAGATCAGAGGGGTTGACGCGAATGCGGTTTTGCAGCTCCGTTCAATAAATAGACCAACCAGTTGCACAAATACTCGAAAACTGAACAGTCATGCAAAGCGATGCATTTTCATTGGTGCGAATCGCCGGTTGTACAAATGTTTTAACAAGAATTTGTTTTTTCTCATACGTTGATTCGGACAGTTTACAAGTTGGTGTGCAATTCGTAGACGATTTTCACGTTTAGGTATTTATAAACCCTCCTCACCTCTCTCCTCCCTTATCTCTGAGTTGATAGATCAGCTTGAAAAGGGCAAAAAATGTGTGCCGAACTTCGTAATTCAGAGCTTCATCGGTTTCGCATCTGCAACTACACGATGGACAAGCACACACATATGAACAGACCGACGTCTCCCATAACTGGATTTACAAATGAAACTTTACCAAAACTTATGAAAAGTCTATTCGGTTATACTTGCAGCTTGTAGGACGTCTGTAGTGGCGCTCTTCTCCTCAAGGCTCCGTTTTAGACGCTCATTCTTTATATTGTTCAACGTTCTAATTCCTTTCTGAACCAAAATATATTCGAACATGCTAAGTTTTACAGGTCCACTGTCAACTGAAATACCTTAGATCCTCATCTTCGCTCAGGTAGCGATTTGGGTCTGTAAGCAAACTCTCGATTACCACAAAAAGCAATCAACGTCGTGAAAAGCAGAATTCAAAGCTTTCATTGACTTTGCGAGAAATTTGTACGATTTATATTTCCGAACAGCTCAACCTAATTTTATTGAGAACAACTGCTCTCAACCTATATTAGGGGCATGGTAGAGCATAGTTCGCAATTATGGCTGTCATTCGATTCAAACGGTGATATGCGCCTCCTGAACTAAGGCAAATCACATTTAGAAACTTGAGAAAACATCGATTATTTGCTGTTAGCAACCGCCAAAAAAACCGAATTATTTTTTTAAGGTCGCCATCACTTTGAGTTGATTATGGCATATGGAATCAAACGTAGTAAAGTTGATCTCTTTCTGATGATATTTTTGAGTTTTCTACCACCTGTTATAACTGCGCTGTTCATGAGCGTAAATTGAAAACCAGTCTGTGTCGTTCGAACAGTTCTAAATATATTCTCTCTTCCGTACAGTTACAAAAGCTTTCAAACATTCTCACGTCCTGCGTGTCTAGCGCGATAGTTTTCCCTGCACTACAGCAATCAGTCGGCGACGTTCGACTAAACCCTCGTTTTACGTTATCGACGTGAATTAAACCGACTATCAGGGGATTATTCACCAGTGAATATTTAGATGTGTAAATCCTCATTGCACATAAACCATGTTTTTGATTGTGTACTTATATTTACTGTGATACTTTGTGCAAGATTCCATTGCACTTGTTATAGGTGGAAATTGGCGTTTTTGAAACTGGTCATGCGTTCGTTCCGATGGGTTTTAGAACGAAATTCTGATGACATTATTGCCCAACCGCATAAACAATATAATTTCTGAACAAATCTGCCTTTCGTTTCATTTAGGTTGCTATATTGGACGCAGGTGAATGGGAAACACAATTAACTCTAAGTGAATGTAGTATTTTTTGGTTTCCATTTTTGAAATTTTGATTTCTGCAGCAATATTATATTGAAAAGCATGTTTTTTCACTTCCCATAATACATATACCAATATATATATATATAAGCACAGCACACATGTATTGCTCATGACGTCAGCAACTATGCAATTGGACACTTAGATGATAAAGTAAGTGTAACTGCCATACGACCGATATTAAGAAATCTCTACATGATTATCCGCTGACGATATATGCACAAAACAGCAACGTCAAGAAAACAGAAACCTCATAAATTAGCTCGATTATTATAAGAACTATAGTTTCCACCTTACTCGGACAACCGGATTTCACTCTAACCGAATCGAGCTCGCTTGAATTCACTCAACATCTTACCTAAATTGGGTGTTCGGTATTGCCATGTCATCTGTTGTGCACTAAGCATCTTTTGGTGGCGGCATAAGCCACTATGTAGCCTTTGTCGACAACGGAGAAGAGACTGTTAGCAGAAGCGCTTTTCTAACGACATTCGTAACAGGGACGGGATGCAATGATGTCAAAAATTCAGAAGGCAATAACAGAATGGAATCGAACGAGCACCATTTTTTGAAGGAATAGAAAGGTAGAAGCAACGCACTTCGAAAATAGGAACACAACGACATATATGAGGGGGGCGCGGGGTGTGGGGGAAAAAGGTGTAGGGTGAAGGTGTTCTTTTTTTCTAGCTCTTTCATTAGCAACTAACTTTCTCCACACCGACAAACTGCTGAATGGGTCGATTTTTAGCTGTTACAACTGAATCAAGCAAGTTTGCTAGGAATATTTTAAAGAACATCTGCCGCCAACAGTTATTTAAGTTCTTTACCTTGTCTGCAGAATTCAGCGTATTTAGGCATGAACCGTCAACTGTAATATTATACGAAGGAACCTCGGTTCAATGCGGCTGCTTACCACCCCTCGTTCGCCAGTTCTCCTGTGAAGCCGTTTGTGTGTGTGTCTTTTTTCAGTGGCTTCCTTCTTTTGAAGGCAACAGTGTTCCCAGTTTTGCGATTTTTCACTTTAAATTAAAAAATTGTGCCAAATGCACGTTGTATGATTGTTGATGGTGGTTTGAATCCCCGAAGTTTCGCATTTCAGGTCGGTAAAGTGTGGTTGAGGTATGGATAGTTTTTTCCTGCAGAATGGAACGGAACGAATAGTGGGTTTTTTCTGGAACATAGCGGATCGAAAAGAAAATTTTGAACGGAACGGAATGATTGCAAGAATTTCACGTGCAGAGATGGAACGGGAAGGAACGGTCGAATGGAGTTCAAGAAACTGAGACAGTATGCATGCTAATGCGAAATATAGGATACTTATGCCAGTCATAATAAGTCCTGAAGTAGCGAGTAAACAGTAGGTTCCGGAGTAAATTTATGTCCTTTTAAACTCGCCTAAAATCCAACGCTCCTTTTTTGACTCAAATTATAGATTTGAAGTTCCGCAGCTAAAGACTGAAATATTGTAAAGTGAAGGGCAACTTCGAATGAAGGGCAATCATCAAAAGACCGACAATGATTTGTGAAATGTGAATCCACAGGTTGCTTGCGTTCCTCTCGTATTTGTTTCATTATTTTTATACAGAGACTCACATTCATTGGAAGAAATGCGTGAAAAATGTGAATAGCAGCCAATAGGCACGAGACTGATTAGAAAGTTATTGTTCAATGAAACACGAAGCTGTGCTCCTAGAAATAATTGGAACACTGAGAATCGCAACGACCTTTTATATGATAAGTTATTCTGCAAACGCTTTGTTAGAGGGCATTTCATAAAGCAAGTGGCAAACAGTGTCGTATGGCTTTCATATCGCAATTTCGTTTGGAGAAGTTCTCAGAATTTCGTACCATTTTAATGTGGGATCGTTGAGAAAACTGCGTTACTTGCTAACGCGAAATGCAGGCAATTTGTTCCAGTCATAGTATGTTTTTTAAATAAAGGGGTGGCAATATTGCTCAGACCTGACATGGCACAACTGTTTCTTACCAATGTTTTATGGAACACCTATAGGCCAGTTAAGTCCTTGCTGAAGCGCCATCTTCAATGCTAGCCTGAACACTTAGCTACGTTATGCTATGGACCATGACGGTGTGCGAATGCACAGGGCCCGGTCTGGAGGAAAGAATAAAAAGCGGTGTGGCTCACTTTTGATGGGTCGTGGCTCCTCATTAATTCTTTTTAATTTATATCTTACGCAAAAGTGTATGTTTTTGAAACTTCCAAGAATTTTCCTCTGTCTTCGATTCCCAATTGCAGGTCATCCAAAGTTAAACGTTATTTGCTCAAACTTAGTGACCTTCAAAAGTTGGGTCCGGAAATAGTTCGTCCCGAAAGTCCATGATTCGTAAAATATGGAACAAATGACAGAAAAAGTCGCGACCCGCAAACTTCCTTTCGAGGGAAGAGGGAGCAGGAAGGGCGTGCATGTGTGATCTGCATTCATATCCAATTCTGTATGACATCCTTACACTACGTTTAAATGGCAGTCTATGCAAATCTGAAGTGCTGCGAGGCATCTGCCTTTGTGTCATATGGTTTAATATTGTAGGGCCTATTGCTTCAAGTAAGTTAAAAAATCCAAGTTCAGAAAAAGTCGCATGTGTCGACTCCGGACCGGGTCGTAAGTGACCGTAAACAGTAGCAGTGCAGAGGGTAATGAAGAAAAGTGTTAAGACTAGCATTAACGATAGCGTTTTAGCGAGAACATTATTTGGCCTATCTGCATTCTACAATACTCATGTGAAAAAATTTTCCCTGCTTTTTGCCTAACCTATATTCGTTTTTGGATGTAATTTTGTCTTAATGTACTTTATAATGAAGTATTTCTTTAAATCAAAAAATCCTGTCCTGCTGCCGAGCATATGTACCCTTTTGTGGTTTTGGAAAAAAACCGTTCGCTTGAGTGATTTAATTAAGTGAGCGACGTTCAAGTGATACCGTTCATTATAGATGTCCTTATTTGCTTACTCTTGTCATCGCAAAATCAAGAGAATTTTTTTGGTGCTTAGCAGTTGCCCGATCAGCCTGATCTTAGTTTACTAAACAGAACTTCACTTCCATTTTCGCACAAAAGAAATCAAAACATCGCGGAAAAAAAATTGCAGAACGTGTTGTTTATCGATGAAAGTTATCTAAAGCAGAGAAGAATTTATTCCTACCAACCAAAACAAGCTTCCTTCTAATTCCATATTCTTATCTGGAGGCTATTTAAATTACCAAATAGAGATCATGTTAGAATGGCTTAGAACACGTAAATTTTTATTCGCAAAGGTGAAATGAAGGGAGTCAGCGAGAGCAAATGAATCTTGCAAAAATAACAGTTGAAATGATTGAAGGAAGTCTCCTTCTGAAAATGCAGGTTAGTTGCTTTAAGTGATATTTGTATCGCACAACACTCCTGTAAAGTTATCCTAAGGGCCACAAAATTTTGTTGTTAGGAAATTTATAACGTTTTATTTTGTATATGGTCTTGGTTTTCAATGAAATTCATAGAAACCATTCCATTCCCGCTAATGAGAAAATTTGGCAAACTAACGTGAAAGAAGTTTCGCGAACATGAAGGAAGCTCAAGATGCTTTCTTTGAAGTGGTGAGAGACTAACAGTGACATGGTAACTCGATTGTGACACTTACGTGCGATCACTAATGCTATGACATTGCTCAATTTAAAAAAGCGTTCGTATGAGTTCTTCAACTGGTTGCTAAACCCAAGCGACTTTAGGTTATGAAATTTTTAACGCTATATATGATTAAAAAAACGTTGATAAAGCTGGTGCACGACTTTGACTTAAAGATACAGCAACAGCTTATCAGCATTTCCATGCTTGTGCATCTTTGCGCTAGGGACCACAAAACCGTGTTTTAAAAATCTTATTCACTTATAAAGTACTGTGTTAGTATTGCTAAATGTTCAGAAAACAAATCCCTAAAGATTTTTTGTCTTGGATCGCTGTGAACCTTTTCGCATCATGCATCGTTAGATTCGTCGTTGCTCAGCCCATTTAAATTTGACATAGTGAGCTTTGCCGATCGGTCGACCGTAATATCTTAGTCCGTAAAATCAGTTATCATTAAAAAATCTGAGTGGAAAGATTAAATAATACCGTTGCTTCTATCTAGCACGACAGCTTCAAATGATGAACTCGCAACTAGACAAAAGAGTATTGTGCAGAAAAGCGTCCGTTTGATAATTGTCTTATTGCCGGATTTTTTTGAAAAAGTGCATTACTGTCTTGTTTGATGTATCACAGAATCCCACCATATATATCTTTGGCTTGGGCTTCTTTAAAAAAACTTTTGCTTTTTATTCACATGGCTGTTTGAATTTTTTAATACTTAGCAATAATTCAAAAACTCATAAAATTTACAAAACGAGTTAGTAAAATCGTTGTGACCGCGGTGACGTGTATCGCATTAAACCAGCTCATGCACCGGCTTTGCTCTTTCAAGCGAGATAGAAAGCGTTCATGGAAATGTAAGGTACTTAGACCGCTCAGATAGCTAACAGTTGTAAGAGGTCAACAAAAAACAACCACAAAATACGCTTAAAGCTGTGAAGCTTCCTTCTTTTGGATCTCAGATCGCTTTGAACAAACAGAAAGGCGTATCGCCCTAGAACGCAAACGACAGAAACAATAACTTGCTTTTTCAGATTTCCACTAAACTCATCAACCACCGTACTTTAAAGGCCATACTTTTACAATCACCCCACCGCAAGCTTTTAGAGGGGAAAGAAGTATGTTATAGAACTGGTGATACAGTATATCGTCGAGTAATACGTTTCTTCCTTTCATAATGTTAAATATTTAAGACAGTCGGGTTTCGTTCGAAAAGGATAAGAATTAACCGCATGCCACCAGTGCCAAAAAAGTAGTCCGGAATAATTTTAAATTGTCTAAGCAAAAATTATGCGCCTTTCTGTCACTGATTTCGACGACGAGCAATTTTAGCAGCATTAAATGAAAATCATGCTTCGGTCACTAAGGAATGGTTACTATTACCAGCAAAAAGAAGCCCTTAAACGAAGATGCACTACACGCTTTCTTCATCCTTTTGTTTCTTTATTTGCAAAAAAAATGGCGCATCCTCAACAACGTTGCACCAAAAAACCTCGATTCGATGAGCCTCTTTCTTATCGTAAAAATCTGTCAAAGGGAAACAAATCTAATCTTTAACATCGGTATCCTCTCTACCAAGAAAATGATCTATTTGGTGCAATTATTTGATGGGTTTGAATAGATGCGACCAGAGAATGAGACAAGGAAGAGAGAGCGTCAAAAAAGAAAATATGAAAATAAAATCTCGAAATTGCTTTTTTCGTAGTATCTTCATATTGTTTTCGTATGACTTTTGTACCAAAATAGTCGCATCTTCTATGAAAAGAGTATAAAACGGGCAAAGGCAATACTTGCGAACCGTACGATATGCCTATTTTTGGAGTTTATAAGGGAATAGAGAGGGACGAGACAAATTTTGCAAATTCATATTAGCACAAGCCTTCAACGAATGGGTCTAAAATAAGAGACAAAAATTTTTAGCAAAA
Source organism: Toxocara canis (assembly GCA_000803305.1). NCBI lineage: Eukaryota > Metazoa > Nematoda > Chromadorea > Rhabditida > Toxocaridae > Toxocara > Toxocara canis. The sequence goes on along the minus strand of JPKZ01000044.1, from coordinate 78,072 downwards.
AAATTAACCTTTAAGGTTTCTCCCCCGCTCGGGCCCTCCCCTCTCTCTTGCTACCCCTTCCATCCACTTACTCAGTATTATTGAAATTGCGCTTCCCATTGCATAATATGTAGTGCATCAGATTAGTTGCATCCTTCCCTCAGCCCCATACCATTCTTTCGAATTTGCAAACGAGTATTCACGTTAAGTATGAAATGAAAATGCTTGGCAAGTTGATTACAAAGGTATTGAATATTATTGGTTAAAATCAGCGATAAAAGTTTTATGGGACTATCAAGCATAGGCATCTCTCATAAACATTTGAAGTCTTGTATCTTTCCCATGGTTACACTCAACCACAAGTTTACGCAGGCCAATTGTTCAAGCTCCTTCCGTTATCGCTGAAAAAATGTAATTTATCAGGAAGACCTCGTCATGCTAGCTTCCGAGACTGAGAAGTACTAGAACCGCCAAATAGTTTCGGCTAAGAATTTTTGTGCGTTACATAAGGCAGATGTAGCACCGATGACGCGTTTGCGGCTCATCTATCTCTAGGCTTCCTCTTTTTGCTCTCTGCCTACCTAGCCCCTATCTTCACAGTGTAAATTTCAAATTAGTGCCCCGTACAAAACTGTCAGAAACCGCTTTCCCTCATCTAGATGGAGATCAGGAGCGAAATGCCGATCTACTATTTGGAGACAGTGGATGAGAGATTCCGATCGGTCGAACCAGATGCCGCTGAGTCACACAAATTTCACTTTTACGTTGGCTGCCATCTTCGATGTTTGTTCTGTTCACCTCGGTTTTGACGGTACTAAGAAATCGATTCAAAATTTCCTTCCTAACGGATTTTGTGGGACGGTTTCGAAGTTGAATTACGCGATGAAATTCTGTATTACCGCAACGAAATATTTGTCTTTCTGTTTGCATAATTATAATGAATAAAGCACTTAAGCTTCAGTATTCCGAGCGAACGATTTTTGACTGTGTGGTCCCAGTGGAAGTGATTCGGCCAAGAGCAAGATCTCGATGAGAAAATTAGCAAGCGAGATGTTCGAGGGATAGGTTCCAGCCAGAGTCCCTCGGTGAAGGGGGTGGGGGAAAGCCGGAAACCCCGGAAAGAAAGTCAAGAAATAAAAATTCACAGAATGACTCCGCACCACACCAGCTGTGCCCATGAAGAGCTAGCTGCATTTCTGGAATTCATATATTGCATTACCGTCTCAGTCCAGTTGTGATAGGAGCGGTCGAAATGCTGAGCTATTGTAAGATTACTTTTGCACGTGTTTCTGTGCATCGTTTCGGCGGCTCTGTAACAGTTTTCAGCAATACATCTGCAGATATGATGCTGAGTAGAAATGAAGCAAAGTCGTGAAACATGCGTATACGACTCCAGCGTAAACGCATGTAAGCATTCCGATACTGACTGCTTTTAGGTTACTTTCACTAAAAAAAGTCTTAACCGAGCTTAACGCGCGCTGGTAATAACAATAGCCAAATGTAGTGGTATCGTTCACGCAAAAGCTAATCTCTTTAGTTAAATACGTATAAAAGCTTTATGGATGTTGTAAGCACGCTATTTCAGCGTGATAAAAAAAGTGAGAAGCAGCGATATATACTGGCTTCACTACGTATATGTGGCAGACCGATTGCTGTGTTCCACCAATATATGATTTTATGCGGATTTGCTATTGCCTCAGAATGGACATTCTATTCAGTGTTTATTGTAGAGCGCTGTTACCTCTCATGTGAAGTGCACTCATAATTTGCAGATGCCTCTCGATCGTTTAACAACGCTCATCAGTTAACGTGCACTACAGTGATTAGAGAAATCCGCATTGGTGATGCTGCGTTGTGCGCTGAAGCATCCCTTAACTCTAAGTAACACACGCATGCCGCCAAAAAAAAGTGGCGACTGTTTGCCACATAACTGGGAAAGCAAACCGCATGCGCTGGTGCGCTTTAACGCTAAATGCTACTATCATATTTCGAAGTTCGAACACTACGCTACAGTAATTTTGTAAAATAACGGCGCACAAGACAGATCGAAATGATTTAATAAGTGACCGTTGGTTTATGTAGACGTTTAGGCATGCTTGTTGAGATATGCTGGGCAGCAACGACCAGCATGGCACACCTTTGATGTTTCTCTCTCACACATGCACGAGAACGAGGTTTATGCTTACGACTTGCTCCTCTAATGTCGCCATCCCAACCAATTAAAAGCAAAAAACGCTGTATCACAATGTGCTGAGCAAGTTATTCTCGTCTATATCGCTTTTATTCCTTTCTTGCACGCTCTAATGATTGTTTCTGCCAAGTGTGAGTATGAGCTCTCTTTTCGAATATCTCTGACGCAATGCACTGGTCGTAATTGGCCATCATAATGAATCGAACACGCGTCGCATATAACGCACATTTCACGTTGTCCGTTGCCCACACAAGCAGAAAAAGATGAAACTGTAAACGGGATACACTTATGGCGGAATGATTATAATTCGGCAAGACAAAAGCGCGTGCATCTGAGGGGTGTGACGGTGGTCATCAAACGAGGTGTGCAAACTGTTCGTTGAGGCGCCCTGATCGAGATCAGATCAGGGACGCAAGAATGGTCGCCAAAGATCGACGCAGTGAACAAGCTACAATTTAAGCCACACTCAGCGTTCAGTATCCAGCTTAGATACACAGTGCTTATTGGTAATTATCTGAGCCATATGCACACCATCTTTAATTTACGCGTTCACTACTTAGTGTCGAACGATCATATGACTATTTACTCAACTCCTCAATATGAAGCTTAGAAGACACTCACCGCTCAGTGTTGATTATCTTGTAATGAAAGTTTTATCGCTTGCTGACGCTCATATTGACCACAAACGGAACAAATACAGCTGGATGATTTTGGCTGGAACTGAATAGAAATATTTTTTGAGCAAAATTGTTTGTTATACATAAGTCGATCGTTGTGTCTATTGGGAAATACCACAGGAATTTGTTTCGCAAACTTATTACGCTGCACTTTTTCTAAAATTTTAAACGCAACAGAATTCTCTCTTCTTCGAAGAACTCAAAACACAATTTTCCTTTTAATAATTCGTCATTGACGGAAAACGTTTAAATATTCTCCAAACACTGACGTTTTTCATAAGCGATTATTTCACTGCTATCAAACGACGGCTTTGTTTGACAGCAGCCAATTATGATTAGTATTTCTTTGTTAATTTTCTTTGTTGCGAAAAAATTAGTTGCATTACGCTGTGAGACATCTATGATAGAAACGTACATTTTTGTGTGTCGTTGTGCGTACACTAGTAAAGAGAGCTTCGAAGTGATAGCAAGTGCTCTTCTTACATTTACTATACGAACGATTCCGTAAATACTCACTCGGAGAATGAAGAAAACACGTAGAAACGGTTCATTTTTATTATTACTTTTGTGGTGTAATCAGAGGGTGAGAAGCGGACATAGTTTGCGCGTTGTGGCCGCTCAAAGCACTCGAATTTTGCGGATATCGATCGTTCATTCCATTTCGTTGTGGAACTGTTGGAATAGACCAGAAAACCCTTTTTTTCCGATTTTTTTGTCAGTTCTCATAACTGGCAGAAAGTTATCGTTTACGAGAATTGGCAAAGATCATTTCCGCATTTTTACGCTTCGGTAAAAAATGTGATCTTCACATTTGGCTCCATTTTTTGACGCAAAATTCGAACCACTGAAACATTTTGAAAGTCATATTTTAATTTCTCGTTCTCGTTTCCTATTTGCAATTGGCGATGAGAAATTAACGAACTTACGAACTACGTCAATAGGTCAAATACTACAGTTCGAAAGCGAGCTGAGAAACTAGCGCGGTAAACGCAAAAAACATCTACTTCTACAACAACTGCTGCAAAAAGACACTCAATGACGACTGCTAAACTTTGATTACACCTTACAATTTGTCCTTTCCAAGTTCAACTAGAGTAATGATCAGAGTTCTTGTGCCAACAAGAAACGGCAAATTTTTTAAAACCACTTTTTGTAATCTGATTCACCTCAACGGTTTCCTATTATATATTACAACAAATAAAAGTGGTGTAATAAATTGTAGCGCCTTCAACGGTCACAGCCACCAAAATATGGACAATCCTTCATCCTGGACGCACTCTTACGGTTATCATTTCAAAACTCAAAAATACAATGTATTGGGACAATTCAAAAAGTTCTCTTAAATTCAGGTACACGGTTCTGCACTTTTCATGGAAGAAAACCGTAGTGGAGAAAAAACGCTTGAATGTTAATGGAGTGCATCCGATATATTGCGAACGCTTCGAGAAATAGAATAATTGATGCGTCTTCAAAATGCATTAAACGAAGGGTTACTTCGGAAATTTTACATTGTGAAGATTAACGTTTTCAAAAACAATTTTTTTATTCTTCAGGATCAAGTCATGCCAAGCACAACAGCTGGGTGATAGCTGAACTTCAGTATTCGTCGAAATGAGCACAGACATGCGCTGATTATGAGAATCGTGGTGCCTCAATTTATATTTCTTTCTGTTTCGCTTTCTCTCCTCCGACCATCTCATCGCTTCTTTTTTTAATGCCAGCGAATTGTTCATTTTCGCTGTCGTTGCGTTCGCAAATCAAATTAAGTGCGTTCGTTTAACACACGACTCCCTTAAATGGTAAAAATTGCGTGCGGTCAAGAGCTGTGGTGGTCATTTTGCACCTCTGCATTACGAAATGCTTTTGCTTGAGATGTGTTGCGCGCTTTGTTATTCGCTAAAAAAACTGTCACACATATACAAAATTTTAATGTACTTTTCTTATGCATTTGTTTGTGGCAAACGTTCATTTTTCCCTGCCCTCCTACAAAGAATTGTTGGCAGCTGTGCACCCATAAATTGGTCGCATTTTGAAGGGTGAAGTGTGTTGAATGCGCGACGATTAAACGCGAAATGTGCGATGAACTGAATTCCACTCATCGATTTAGCACTCCCTAATGGGTATTTTAAACTGCCGGGTCACCATCTGGAGGTCAATTTATTTGGCCCATACAGCAGCACTCAGCTGTGCGCTTCTCATCACGATCACGCAATCAATACGCTGAGAACGTCTACCAGAAAAACTGTAACTGTTATTCCTTTTTTTGCCGCCTATTATCACCTGCACAATATATTGACCTCACTCTGTCTGTACTTTTTATTCCTTGCAAAGGTTCCATTTTGTACCGTCTGCACATGTACATGCAACTGTTTGTTCGCGAAGGTGGTGAACGAACAAGAACTACGAGAACAGAACAAGTAGAAACGTCAGCGAAAAATTAAAATTTATCGAGGTCATAAGATAAAAATAGAGGACAAGCATTTATCATAACTACTGCAAGAAACAAGTGTATAAAAGACACTAAGCGCGAAGAGACAGAGGGAAAAGATCATCTTTTAAAGAAAGTAATAGCGGTTCAACTATCCTTTCTTTGAGGCATTTTTTCAGCTTGAAGAGAAATGATTTCCAAAACATTCATAACACGTTGATCACTTTTATTGCCATTTGAATGCAGTCATCGAGCAGTGTTTATGAGGCGTTCCGAGGGAAGAAAAAAAGCAAAACAAGAAAAGCTGGACAAGAAACGGAGTGGGTGAGAAATTGAATAGCTTTCCGACGAGAAAATGGTCTATGGGATGCCCTAAGAAAATGTCCACTTACCAGTTTTTTGTTTCGAATGACGACAAATACGACAAGACAGTTGCCGGAAACACCGATAGTCATGAGCGAAAGGAAAACGAATACAGTGAATATCTCGAAGTTATCCGGCCAAAGGAAATCGGCAATCGTTTCCTCGTATTCTTCATCGGTGAGATTGTCATAGTCTATGGACATTATCACCAATCACTAAAACAAAACGATGAAATAAATGAATGCTTTCGAATTCCGTCATTAGATGGCAGAATGCAAATGAGGCTAATACTGAAGCAACGCTCGAATTGACGCATTTTTTCAGATTGCCAGCATGAGTGAACAGCGACCGATGTGCTGTTGCTCCTGCTGCTTGAAGGTGGGATTGCTATGCATTGCGGCTGCAGCACTCAACGGGGTGGGGCCTGTGCCCGATTCTCCGTTGAGAAAAAAAAAAGAACCTAAAGTGGTATCGATTGACTGCGATACTTACAACCTCTAATCATGCCTTTAAAAAAATTGGTTGATTAGGAAAATTAAGTAAGGTTTACATTTATACCTGCATAATCTCGCATGCCTCCTGCGCTCAGTTTCGTTTAGCCATGCGTGTTTGGCTGCTCCAGTGCATTTTTTAGCATCAGTCAATCATTGCCATCCACACTTGTTATGGTACCCGAAAGGACGCTACTTGTAAATCCCTCCCTTCCCTGCTGTCTCAGGGATACGACTCATATATGTGTTGGGAAATCGATTCGGGAGAATAGCGTCACTAATTTCTTCCAGACTAGTTGGAGGCCTCCTCAACGAGACAAGATTTTGGCTTTCAAAAGTTCTGTACTTTCATCTAGTAATGGTGTTACAATAATATCTAGCTGGAATCGTCGCTCATCAGCCTCTTTTATACACAGTCGCAGCAGAAGGAAAACGAGATGAAGACACAAAATGATGTGAGACAGCCAAAAAACAATAGGTGATGAAGCATGCGAGGATGAAACGCTAAATTTTTTCATAGGAGGACACAATTCTTGCTTTTGGCAATGCCCTTAAAACAGAGCAATTTCCCAAAAAGTTCCGAAAAAAAGCATCCTTATCTACGCACAACATTTCCTTCTGATGGTCGAAAATTTGTGCTTGACTTTAGAGTTTATGCACTGAAACATGATATACAGATTGAAATGATCACGACCAAAATTACAAAATAGTTTGAAATTACTTCATCTGCTGCGGAATATTTTACATTCGAGACGCAGCATTGAGAAAAGTGGTTCAGGCTATTTCACATTTACGGAGTGCATAAAAGTTCGCTGCCGATTCGTGAAGTGGTTGTGATCAAAAATAATTCACAAGATCAAGCCCGGTCTCATGACTAAACACCATTTTCGCGAAATCCACATGCCAAGCTGCTATGTAAGGGTTATTGGAGTGCGTGGCGTCGTGTGTCGCGTGAGTTCCACTTCGATCCCAGCCACATGTTCGAACGGAAATGGCCCATCTGTGCATCCGACAGGAAGAACTTTGTCTGCACTATAACGAGTGGAACAGTCGATGAATCATGCCTAAATTTGGTTTGGGAACCCTCAAGACAATGTAAACTATAACAGCCAAAACTGGTCGTGATGGTCTTCTCGAAAGTTCAACTAAAATTACTGAACAGACAGATATGCATACCTATATACGATGAAAGATGATGACGGTCAGGGCATTTATTTAATCATGATACGCCTGAACATAAAAAGGTTAGGGCTGGTCCAGCTACTAATAAGAAAGTGACAATGATGATCTCAAATAATCGAGTCAGATCAAGGCTTTAGGGGTCCGTAAGGGCCTAGAGGGAATGGTTCTTGCTTCGGAATCCTTTTCAAACTTTGTTTCCTATGGTGGAGCAGTTGTCCCCATTGATTACGCTCTCGTTGCTGATTCTCATTGCTGCTTACTTGCATAGCTGTGTACAAACGACCCTCATTTATGCATCTCATCCAACTTCATCAAGCGGGCGGTTCAGGTGAAAAACATTGCAGCAACAACAACAATGACAACATACAGGTGTTGCGTGGGTGTGTGCACGAGGAACGGTTGAACGGCTATCCACTCTACAGATAGGTGGTAATACCCTTCCAAGCGCAGCGAGCATTGTATTGAAACAGAAAGAAATGAATGAAGGTAGGTTGGGTGAAGTATGACTGTTTCCATCCGCAAAAGTGGGCAGTTAGTTTCACGAATAATTTTAGCACCTATACGCACTCAACATCCTGAATTATCACTTATGATTCTGACGCATCGCGTCCAGTTTTGCGCGCAGTTTTTAGTTTAGCGGCCCAGTTTTGCGGATGCAAACAGCCAAATAGCTTTAATTCTTCATTCACTCTGTCAGTTTGTAAACTATCCTTCCTTAAAAGATCCTTGCAGTGCAAAACCTATCGACTTCCCCTCCCCCACCCTCCCTCCTCGCCTTGCGCACTGTCGGAAAAATTGATATTCGTAGATAAGCTCATTTAATTACAACATTCGCTGATTGTTTTTTTTTTGTTTTTATTGTTCAGCAAAGTTAATGACAGGACAAAACGTACTTATATTTATAGTTTTAACTCTTTTAGTTCTGCTAAATTTCGAAAACAGCCTTAATTTTAGTGCTTAAACGTTAATTAGTAACGTTCTCAGCATACTGAACTGAAGCGTTGTAGAAACAGCTTCGGAGAAGGAATCAACCAAAATCTTCTGGAAGAATAATTTTGATTTTTAGATAGCTGAAATGAACAAAAGAGAAGTATTGATTGCTGTTGCTTTTTTTAAATTTCAAATTATGAACTGGATTTGTCACTGGAAACTAATGAATTCAATGCGATATGTTCACTGTGAAAGGTAAGCATTAAAATGAATATTTTCAACACAATAACCTGTCACGCGATCGCTATTTTAAAAAGGCCAAAAATTTCTTAGGCATTTGATTGGGAAGTTGATTACAAGGCTAGGGAAATTATCGACCATTTCACTGAAAATTTCCTGAAGCAAACGGAAAGAATCATCATATTATGGTTAAAATATTAAAAGTTTGTGTCATAGGTACAACCACATTTTTGTGTTCGTTCTACCTAAGTGCAATTTTATTAGGTTTTCAAACTACATTAACGTGCCCTGTTTCATACACACTGGACACTTGGAAATCTTAACATACTGGTATATGAAAGAGAATCCGTCGAATTTGTTGGTCACGAATAACCTCACTGACAGTTAGTGATAACCTCTGGAGGTCCTAAAATGGTAGGATACATAAGTACAGAAATGTTTCTGAAGCAAAAATACGCGAAACATAGCATATGCGCAATTGAACAAGGCAACTTCTGTGCATGCGCGCCTGCGCTCATACACTCACGAAACGACATATCTGCAGCAAATCTGAGCGACACAGGTCAGCATTTATCACGTGCCCTCTCATGCGAAAGGATGCTTGGAAAAAACCTACCGACCTCTTGGTCACTGATGGGGAAGTCACTAAAGTGAATAATGATCTGAAAAAAAGACCACTAAGTCAGCCCTTGAACCATCATCTGGACGTCCAAATAGCACATTCGAACACACAGACACACAGAAACACAGACAGAGAGACACATGCACACGCACATACGCACACATACACCTACACAAACACATACACACACAAACATATATATATATATATATAAATATATATATATAAAAATA
>JPKZ01000044.1:15245-34672 GCA_000803305.1 Toxocara canis | reverse complement strand
TTCTTCTTTATATTTTCTCATATTTCTCTCAGTCACCTATTAGTGAGTTTTACCCTAATTAGTTGGACTTCACCAGGTAGTATTTGTTCTTGGTGACGGGGGAGGGTCGTAATTTCTCTGCGTAACCCATCCCTCTTGATGAACGAAAAACATTTCCTTTCAAATGTTTTTTTGCTAAAGATTACTCGGCGAGATCACTGGATTGAATTGCCGTTATTGGTCGACTCATCGGCAAATTAAATTAGGCAGTGAAACGGAGGAATCGGAATTAGGGCCTAGTAACTCCGAAAATTTGATGATATTTCCGTGTTCTCTCATTGAGTAATTTTCATAGACAATTTGCATACTTTCTTAAACAGTAACTTACCCAACTGTATGAAAAACTTCGTATGCTCAGTAGAGTGGAAGTGTTTTTTCTTGTAAACTTTCATCGACAAAAAAACACAGTTGTTGGTAGGTTTTCAAAGAAATTATTGAGCAACCTTGAAAAGGACGTTGAAGGGATCTAAGCAGTTAGACCGCAAAAATCTTGCAAGAGTGGGATGGTAAATTTGTTGTCGGTCGTTTGTTCCACGAACTGACCTCTGCTCAAACTTGTCAAACTTTTGATAGACAAAAGTGATAAAATCTTTATAGTAAACAGGTAAACTAAATCGAAAGCAGATGTGTTGACTGCAGAATGATGTACAAGATCACATCCGCTGTGCACTTTTCAACGATGTAAATATTTTATGCGGAGTGTTTTTTTATGAGTTCATTGAACGTCGATATTTGCTCATCACTCTTTTTATATCTAGACAGGCCATATAAGCAAACGATAATGCAACTGTATTTCTAAGCAGTTGCACACCAAAACTGGAAACCCAAAATTGAGAATGCAGTTGTGATAATGCAACAATCGTTTTCCAAGAGCACATTTCCACGAGCTTTCTTACAACTTAAAGTATTGCTGCAAGTGACGACAGCAATATAAAAATCTTTGACTCGGTGCGCAGTTATAGTCGCTTATAAATTTTACAAGAAAGTGGTGTTTCGAACAATAGTGGCCGTTCATCACGAGTCTAAACTTAACGAACGAATCTTGACTCTTTCTCATATCGACGCCCAACCTGATTTGAGAAAAGCTGCGTTTGCAGCAAAATTCTCACATCAATTTTTTAACTTCCATATCACATCAGAAAATGCTGTGTACGCCATCAAATGTGTTCCAGGGATGACGGGCCTCTGACTATTGTCGTCGGCTGCGACACTCGAACGCCGTATGTCAACATGATCGTTTTATTTGTTTTTCCCCTCACTGACATTCTACTCCCCTTCCACACAATAAGCTCAATCGACAGCTGTTTACTTCCGAATGGCCCATAAAAATTTTGCCGAAAGTTGTTCCTGATCAACTCGATACAACGTTAAAACAACTTAGAGTTTTAAGCAGTACTGTTTATTTCGATCACATCTATTTGTGTAAGGCAAAGCAGTGAGGAACAAATATATCGTAGTCTCTCAAATCCAGTCACCCTCTCCAACCTTCAGTGCGCTCATCCTCAAACTAATTCAAGCTCCCAGAAAACAGGGAGTTAGCACAAGTCTCCTGCCCTCGAAATCGAATTTCGTTTTAAATTTAGTCCCCTATGAATTTCTTTCCAGCTTTATATAAAACCTCCTTAAACTCAGATATCTATCGAATGTAACCCCCGTTTTTGGAACCGCCATTTCGCACAAGTTCCCTCCCCTCCATACTCAGTCTTCCCTAAAGATTAAGTCCGTCCGTATTCGGCAAGCTGAAGTGTGATATTTACGACGTTTGAATTCACCAAGCGTTCAATCGGGAGTGGGGCAAAACTGCAATAGTCATGTGAACTTTTAAAAAAAATTTGCCATGATGCCCTCGCGAGCTAAAAGTTCGGGGCAAACACCGAGTTCTCAATTTATGGGACGCCGACTTAGGCCTTATTCGAATAAACCCTACTGTTGGCAAATAAGGCACCCGCATATTAAAACTCTAGTGTACTAAATTAGAGGCGTAGAAGCACTGGTACATAGCAAAACTTACAGGTGTTTAGCTAATAAAATACAAAGAGAGAAATCATGATGAGACAAAAGTTAGTGACAACGATAGCGGGAGCTGTGAAGTGCAAAAAAAGATGAAGAATTTTGAATGGAAGTTGTCTGGAAGAAATTTTGTCATTCCACTTGCTATACGAATCAGGCAAAGTTATAAAGTCACATAGTTTAGTGAAAATACTTGTTTCGTGATTTGCACGGACCTCCAAATGTCGAACTCCTTACGTGTTTCATCACTCAAACACCACCACTCGTCAACATCCAAACCCTTCACTGCAGCTAACTTGTATACGCACTTGTACAATAATTATCGAAAGTTCAAATGAAGTCGAAATATGGAAAATGAATGGGATAATCGCATAAATCTGAAATGAACGGCTTAATTTTGTAAACGTTAAAAAGCGCTGGGTTTGAATGCATACTGTCATCGAATTGATAGCATAGAACTCGTTCTGAAATTGCGGGAGAAAAATATTCCAGAAATTATAGAAACCGTCTGACGGTAAAAAAAACAACAAACAAATGCGTCTTTATGAAGCATTACAGTAAGCATTTAAAATAAAATACAAACTTTTATCTATAACTTACTTTTTCAGCCTCTTAACAAGCAATCTTCTCATTCTTTCCACATTAAAAAGCAAAATGTTCGTAGTGAAAAAAATAGTCAAAATTTTCAAAACTACATATTGCACTTTTCAATCACATATTAAGCTTGTTTAAAAGAGCCCAATCGCTAAATTTATTTGCCGTGAAAAGATTTTACGCACAAAGAAAGAATGAAAAAGATTTGTTTGATTGTTGGAATTGAAGCAGTTAGCCGATGCAACACCCGTCTTTACGCAATTTCTCTTTCCGAATCAAATACCCAACGAAAAAAACGAATGGTTGCAAAATGTAAACAAAAAAAGTCGATTGATTACAAACTGAGAGGGCAAAGAGAACTTACTGAACAGATGAAATGTAAAAGAAACTGGAACTTGAGAAAATCACAAACTTCTGATCCTATATCTAATACGTGCTTTAATAAAAATTGTGATTTCCCCCTAAAACCACTAATTCTTGAAGCCTTTCATTTGGCAATTTTGCATAGTGCAAGAAAATTCCCTGGAGCTGACTACGATATTTAATGAGCAAAAAAAACGGGTGACTTTAATTTAAGCGATTTCAGAGCAAATTTTTTTTGACGAACGGAACGGCTTTTTTTGAGCATGCTTTTTTAAGCCTCCATATACTTTGTAACCCTGAAAGTACCATTTTTCCCGGGCGGTGAATCAAAATTAGGATTGGAAATTACGGTTGTTGTGGATATCCGCGTGAAGATGGCGGAATCAACTAGGGCTTTGTACGAAGAAAAATGACAAAGCGTGAATAAGTTAACGAGTCATTCACTTTTTAGTGTATCCTTTGTATATGGAAGGCGTTTTGATGGCGCTCCTATTTACAAGCATGGTGCATCGGCAAGTTTCATTTGTCATCTACTAAAATTATGTTTTGGGACTCACAACTGCAATTACACCTCTATCATTGCATAGCACTTTTCACAAACTTTCGCTGCTAGTGGTCCACAGCGATGTCTGACAAATGTATGACTCAAAGTGGACAACGTACTGGTTAGTGCATGGTAGCTACCGCAATAACTTGAAGCCTTCTCCTCGATCAGCACAAAGCAGGTGAACAATTCAGCCGCTAATACTTCTTATTGAAATATATCGAACTCAGAGCTTTAAGCAATAACAACTCGCGCGCATTACCCAAATCACAATATGCAATAAAAAACAGACTGCGACTTGCATCCACACCAGTCGGAAAGTGCCAGTGGTGTTCGAGGATTGGATGTCAAACACTGCTATGAACAAAAAATCCTTATGGGGCCTAGTTGTCACATTCTGCAGCCATTCGAACGGTCTTCAATACTCACAAAGATGAAAGCGGCTGAAAGGGAATACGAGAAGAGATGAACGAAATAGTGAGAGAGTAAAAATGCAGATGCGTAGACGATTTTTGCATTGAGACCTAATGCAGAATCGTTTCATACACTGCCTCTTCAAAACAAATGCTATCTCTACTCCGTCTCTGTTCCTTTCGTCCCCATACTGTTCCTCCTTGTGCTCCATTCCTTCCTTTGTATCACAACAAGAGCGCATTTCAATGACCTTGCCGGTATTCTGTCTCCCCCGGTCTCGCAATCACCGATGCTCTCATCTCCTATTCGAGTTTCCCTTGCTACCCACATCCTGCTAATTAAACTCAAATCATTCGATGGAAATTCACGCTTGTTGCTTACCTTTCATAGAAGTTTTCGCACCACTACTGGACCATAGTAGATTTCTGTCCGAAAAAAAGAGCACTGTATGCAAACATTTGTCTGGCAACATATGCCATACGAATACAACGATATAATACAGCTAAAGAGAGTCTGTTCGTCAAAGCGATGGATTCGCTATGGTCACAATCATTTCCTCTCCCAACATGTCTCCATTTAACGTACTCTATCTCTTCCGTGGTACACCTTCGCCCGAATCGATTCCCCATTTACAATCTTAGACAAAAGCAACGAACAGGGACGGCATCCGTATAGAAGCATGCACAGTCCCATATGTTATTATTACAAACGATAGTGTTCGAAGCAGTTAAGAAACAGCGCCAGATAGCTGAAGCTTTGTGCGGCGTTTCTTTTACAGTTAACAACAGATACGCAATCAACGAACAAAAACGACGCTCGCTGCTGACGGCAGTTGTTAGTGGTCGCTATTTTAGGAAAGCTTTTCGCCATTCACGATTGCGAGCTATTAAACGTTCTACATTTGAAAACGGCGCTCTGAACTGGATTTCGAAAGCTTTAGTTGTGAGATCAAAACTGCCCTTACATCGCACAATTTTTCCTAAAAATTACAAAATTTAAAACATACGCACGCCGATGTAGACGAAAATTTTCAAGGGAAAGTTTGGATGACACTTTTTTCGAAATACTGAATCTGTCCTACCAAGGCCCGACAATAAAACTGTTGACTTTCATTGCCTGCTTCATAAACTGAACGTGATGAACAAAGAAGGATGAGAACAGACTAATAAATATATAACATCATACCCATCGTAAAGGTTTCTTGGCTAAAATACTTAGAAACTGTAAAAAGAACAATGAACCACATGAGCACGGTTGAACAATTTCAGAAATGTTCATTAATTAATGCGATTAAACTTTTAGGGGAAAAATGATGAAGTGCCAAATAACAATAACTGCACAGGTGAGCAAAAGGCAGATTGCTACCGTCAGAATGCAATTATGAACAAACCGTTTCAAAACGATCGACACATTAATATTATCGAAAGAATGCGTTTGAAAAAGAAAACTGCTCTCCCAGTCGTTCGTCAGTAAAGATTATACGCTCTTAACGGTATCATAATGAAGCGACGAAATCTTTGTCACATTCTCGGCGTTGGTCTGAAGATTATTTAATTGGCTTTTTTTTACATCTTTATCGAATAAACATCAAACGTTTTCTTGTTGTTTTAATTAAGTTACTTAAACATCGTTATTGATTCGTTTTCGGTGTATGCTAGATAGAGTTGGGTAATACAGTTTACCGGAAACGTTTTTGACCGAAATTTTATGTTCCGTAGATTTTGAAGTAAATATAAGTAATTTTAACTCGGTATTGAAGCAATCTTAACGACCATTAGTGACAATTGTGGATCACGAAAGCGGGTGAAATGTCTGCACGAAATAGCTAACAGCGTAACTTCTAGCGGCGATTACAACTGTGAAACGTAAAATTATTCCAGCGTAAAACTTCCAACAACAATATGAGCCGTCAATGTAAGGAAATGAAAGAACATATGAAAAATAAATGTGTTACGGCTGCTCCAAGTCGGTGATATTTTAATCTCTCCTTCAATCCACTAATTCAGACGCACATTAAGCAAACTGGTCCAGTAAAAAGTTAGATGCTTCGTTTGCTCACTAAGCACTCGTACCTCCACTCCCTCCTCCCCTTTCCCACCAGTAAGGCGCATTTTGACTTTCCATTCACTTCGTAATTTTGTTAATGGCAACGGTCGCTCGCAAATATTTATGTATTCGGTAGCGACGAACGCCTGTCGCATAAATGCATAAAGCGGTTGGTTTTCAGCCACAGTCACTGAGGCGAAAGTCCCACACTCGAGGCAAACTTAACCAAATATCAGCGCGCACAATCGCTCTTATAAACAACGAAATGAATAGATGAAGTTATGGGAAAAAGAAAAGCTGCGTTTTAGTAAAAAAGTTACGTGCAAATAATTCGCAGAAGATGCGCGTGCACCGTTTTGCTGTTTGTTGTGTGCATAATGCGACACAACGTTAATAATAATAATGTGAAGAGTGCCAAAAACAGCTATCAATTTCTTTAAATCCGCGCTGCCCTTCCCCCTCCCTCCCCCCCAACATTTGACGGCAGTAACAAGCATCACAGTTAGTGATAATACTTTCTGAAGAAGCTTAACAACAGACGATATTCCACTCACATGTGCATCTGCAACAACCGGCTTAATAGATTTTCGTAAATGTTATGAAGTTACATGTTTTATCATAATCCACAAATGAACACTCTCGCTCTCTCTTCCAATAACTCTTATAAACAACGAAATGAATAGATGAAGTTATGGGAAAAAGAAAAGCTGCGTTTTAGTAAAAAAGTTACGTGCAAATAATTCGCAGAAGATGCGCGTGCACCGTTTTGCTGTTTGTTGTGTGCATAATGCGACACAACGTTAATAATAATAATGTGAAGAGTGCCAAAAACAGCTATCAATTTCTTTAAATCCGCGCTGCCCTTCCCCCTCCCTCCCCCCCAACATTTGACGGCAGTAACAAGCATCACAGTTAGTGATAATACTTTCTGAAGAAGCTTAACAACAGACGATATTCCACTCACATGTGCATCTGCAACAACCGGCTTAATAGATTTTCGTAAACGTTATGAAGTTACATGTTTTATCATAATCCACAAATGAACACTCGCTCTCTCTTCCAATAAATGATAAAACTAGAGGTGATTGCACAGAAAAACAAATGTCCTGTGTAGCTGACTGGTGAATTTGTACGCAACCGTCAATGCGACTCTTTCGATCGCTCTCTAACTGTTCTGCTGACTGGACCATGTACTATTTTTACTTAGTTATTTGCAATGCAGTTGTGCGTGAAAACTGTTGATAATCAGTGTTAAACTGAAACACATACGTTGTACATATTTTGGTTAAACCAATAAACTGATTAAACTTATATTGCCGAAGAAAACTGCTGACGATCATGTGCACAGAACGGCTGACTCTTCTAGAAGGTTAGGCGAGAAAACGAATGTCTAGCGAAAATTTCCTCTCCGAACGCGACGCTCGCATAATACGAGTATAGAACGCCATATCGGTTATTCGAAAAGCGCAAAATTTTCCGTTTTAGGAAACTTGTAATGGATGCGGGGATAGGACCCGATAGCCATAGGCCATTAACAGACGACTCATATATTATATACCATACCTCTGTATTGCCGGTGATCGACGCGATGTAGACATTCAGAGGCATCGTCGTCGGCAGTACATAGAAGCTGCAGCCACACCGTTAGTTTTCGTTGCGCCGGCTGCTCTTCGAGCGGAGCGGAGCGGCGCCGAGCAACAACCCTCTGGCGCGTTACAACACTCGCAGTTGCAGGCCAGGGGAGACCGAAACGCGGCAGCGTGCGTTTATTGCGATCTGCATCGCGGCCGCACTATCCGCGCACCCGAACATCCTTAATCGACAGCGGCTCACTTGAACGCCAATACGCATCGACTCATCCCGAAACAGCTACTTTTTTTTGTGGCGGTGCTTAGTGCAGTTTTGTTTATGCCTATAAATGGCAAAAGCACAGCTGAGAGCCGCAGAGGGCATAAGCGAATTTCGCAGAGATTTCGTCCCGGCCCAACAAATTCGCTCTTTGTTCGAGTGTGTGGTCTAGTCCTGTGCGAACGTTTGAAATTTTAATGGGCCGGGACGAGCATCGCCTTACAGCTTATCCTGGAAATTGAGAAACTTTTGTGTGGCCTGAAACCTCTGTCCCCTCGCTTTGCAGTAACAAGCATCACAGTTAGTGATAATACTTTCTGAAGAAGCTTAACAACAGACGATATTCCACTCACATGTGCATCTGCAACAACCGGCTTAATAGATTTTCGTAAATGTTATGAAGTTACATGTTTTATCATAATCCACAAATGAACACTCTCGCTCTCTCTTCCAATAAATGATAAAACTAGAGGTGATTGCACAGAAAAACAAATGTCCTGTGTAGCTGACTGGTGAATTTGTACGCAACCGTCAATGCGACTCTTTCGATCGCTCTCTAACTGTTCTGCTGACTGGACCATGTACTATTTTTACTTAGTTATTTGCAATGCAGTTGTGCGTGAAAACTGTTGATAATCAGTGTTAAACTGAAACACATACGTTGTACATATTTTGGTTAAACCAATAAACTGATTAAACTTATATTGCCGAAGAAAACTGCTGACGATCATGTGCACAGAACGGCTGACTCTTCTAGAAGGTTAGGCGAGAAAACGAATGTCTAGCGAAAATTTCCTCTCCGAACGCGACGCTCGCATAATACGAGTATAGAACGCCATATCGGTTATTCGAAAAGCGCAAAATTTTCCGTTTTAGGAAACTTGTAATGGATGCGGGGATAGGACCCGATAGCCATAGGCCATTAACAGACGACTCATATATTATATACCATACCTCTGTATTGCCGGTGATCGACGCGATGTAGACATTCAGAGGCATCGTCGTCGGCAGTACATAGAAGCTGCAGCCACACCGTTAGTTTTCGTTGCGCCGGCTGCTCTTCGAGCGGAGCGGAGCGGCGCCGAGCAACAACCCTCTGGCGCGTTACAACACTCGCAGTTGCAGGCCAGGGGAGACCGAAACGCGGCAGCGTGCGTTTATTGCGATCTGCATCGCGGCCGCACTATCCGCGCACCCGAACATCCTTAATCGACAGCGGCTCACTTGAACGCCAATACGCATCGACTCATCCCGAAACAGCTACTTTTTTTTGTGGCGGTGCTTAGTGCAGTTTTGTTTATGCCTATAAATGGCAAAAGCACAGCTGAGAGCCGCAGAGGGCATAAGCGAATTTCGCAGAGATTTCGTCCCGGCCCAACAAATTCGCTCTTTGTTCGAGTGTGTGGTCTAGTCCTGTGCGAACGTTTGAAATTTTAATGGGCCGGGACGAGCATCGCCTTACAGCTTATCCTGGAAATTGAGAAACTTTTGTGTGGCCTGAAACCTCTGTCCCCTCGCTTTCCCCTTCCCTCCCCCCTACTTTGCCCTTTCACTTGAATGTGCTTCAAATCTTACATATTTAAGAACATTCCGAAACCGGCGGAACGAAAAAGTATAGGAAAACGAGCTTTTCGCAGGCTTGTACGCTCAACCGATTCAACTAAAATCCGAATGTATGTGTACACGCAATTCATTATTTACGATAGCCTATTCGACCGCTTTGTCCGCTGAGTTGAATTGCAAAGAGCGTGCTCCTTAAAGCATTGCATTCTTAAAAAGACGCATGTCTCAAACCATTGGCTAGCATTTAAATGAGTATCCAAAACCGATTTCACACTCGTGAGATGTAAGCAGCTGTTCGCCTAATCTTCATTAAATTTTGTTTTCGGCTTCTCATTAAATAAATAGGTCGATATTTTCATTATTTACTTGTTTAATAATATTTTATTTCCAAGTTTACTTTTCTTCTCCATATGCTCAAAACAGTTGTCTTTTTCAGCTTTATTTAGAAAATGTACAGTTGGTTATTTTCCGTCCTGCCTACAGTTTTTTCTTTGTGATTTTACATTTAAGCATCCAATCTAAATGGATTCAACTATATTCTGCTTGTCGCTTCAAAATTTCCGTTTTTTTTCTGCTGCCGGGCTGGCTGTCAGGTGTTATATTTATGAAAAAGAGGTTTCACTTTTATCGAACCAGTTGCTCACTGACAGTGTAAAACATGCATTAAACAAGCACATCTTCGATAAACTGTTATTATTACTGTTTGAGCGTCATTGTAGCTTAACGCCGTCTTTCATACCATCATCATGGTTGTTGGATACGATGAAGAGATGAACAGCGTGATTCAACGATTCGATCTGCTTTTAAGTCTAGGATGACACACCTGTTCAACGACTAAAACTTCATCGCAAACAGCAGGGACTGGTCTCTTTTGGGAGCGAAGTTGCAGTGCGAAATTGGAGCAAACTAAAGGCTCGAGCAACACGACGTGCAGCAACAGCGTTATATTAATTGTGCAGCAACTGGATTAATATAACGCTGTAACTGGCGTATGTCCCAATGAGATTGGTTTTTGAACTGAATAATTGAGTTATGTGTGATACTGACTTGCAAGATCATAAAAAAGAACGTAACGCTTCCTTTCGAAATGCAATCAGCTGTTTTTCCCCCTACAGTTTGGTGCCTTTCCAAAGTTTCGTTTTCCTATTTTCTGTCCTTGTTCAATCTAAATTTTTGCATGCTTTGTATCATATGTGGCATCACCGCACCGCATAACATAGATAATAGACCCGCAACCACAACTTCTGTTTCGACGAAGGCGAATTTTCGCTTATCATAAACTAAAGGCAAGTTTTTCAAGGCGCTATTTTCTCACAAGAAGATAGCGCAAGGGTTTATGGGCCGATGTCTGCGAAAAAAGTTTGAAAGCGATTGTGAGGATGTTGATTTCCTGCTTCGCTTTTAGCTATACAAATCCGCAGTTTTGTTTCGCTCATTTTGCGGACGGGAATCGCTTACTTTTTCCGTGAAAATGGCGAACTGTCGATCCCAAACGCTCGGGCTGACCCAGTTTGTTCTGCGATTTGGAGACACGGAAGGTGGCTGAATGATAACGAGAAGCCACTGATATAAAACAGCCAACCAAAAGCACTTTCAGCTGGGCATGCGCAAAAGGTGTAATGTTGAACTGCTTTGACACAGTTGGTGACATCGCTGGACGGTTGTCTTCAGATATTTTTGAGGATCACAAGTTGGTATGTTCACTTGGAGTACCACTAGTAAACCTCCGTCTTGCGTTATCGCACAAGCGTAATTGTTGTTTTTTCCCTTTGGTTGTTCGCAAGCAGTTGTTTCAGTGCGAAACATCAGATTGGCGTTTCGCTTCACTGCCAAGTGGATCGTCTGGCTAAGGGAGGAAGGGCCATATCGATATGCAGCCAGCCGACCAACCAATGGCTTGCACGCAATCGATCAGCCACAATGCGCCACGCAATTGCACTTTATGCGTTGCATTGTGGGTGCGCCATGCAACGCTCGACAACCCAAATCCCGCCTTTTAAACAACTCATTTTCCTTCGTCTATTTTTATGTACCATACTCGAAATGCTGTTTAGATTGCATATCGCCGTGTAATCATGTGCGACGATGGGCTTCTTGTATCCAGGCGGCGTTAGTTTCATGAGCGCTTGATGAGTATAAGTAACTATTGTATTCCATGATCAAACGGAAACGATAGCTCAGTTCTCCAAAAGTTGTTTAAAGAAGCTCTACAGAAAGGTATCTGTTGGGAACATCTTAAATAAGACTGCGTCGGTCGTCAAACAAATAGTCACATTTGTAAAAAAAATAACGGAATTACTGAATGTCCTTCGACTGAACTGCATATCCGGCGGAACGTTCGACCTGAAATGCTATAGTTGGAAAAAAAACAAATAGTTGGAAATAAATAAAGCTTAAGCACTCGAAACTTTTTTTTTAAAGTTGAAATAGCGTCGCAGCTTGTTTGAATGTACTAAATCATGTGTTGGATCTACGTATGCAACTTGGATATCAAGCTTCTGTGACCAAGCGGGAAAAAAAAAGTGCAAAATGAAACGCTTTTGACGAACCGCAATTGCAGCTGCCGAACGGAAAACATTGAAAGCCGACTTCCTATCGCTATCGATTCGTTAGTTTTTGAAAAGTTAGCGTTTGGACTCACCCCTTACAATCATCGACTAATCGAAAGGGACACAGATTAGGTAAACGTTTTTTTTTTTTGAATCGTCGAACAAATTGTCGGTTCAGTTGCGACAGCACTGTCACTGAACTGAATATGAAACGTTGAATGAACGAGACGTGCAATGCATTTGAAATGAACGATGAGCAAAGCGGTCGTGTTGACAACACGTCGACGCATCGATCAGTCAATTTTCCCGAATAAGGCTGCAGTTGTCCATTCGTGCTGACGTAGTAGCAAATTCACTTAATCACTTTGTACTTTTTTCTCCGCATTTTCCTACAAACCGCTTCACATTTCATAAGAATGTCAAAATTTCAAAACGATCAACGCAACACATCATCACAAACCCCATCCGTATTTATTCGAAACGAATTAAGTTTCCCTATTTACCCTTCATTGCGATCCCCTTTGAAGACTGCTATGCCATACTTCTCATCACTCAGCAACGTAGCAGCAACTTTTATGGGAATTAAGTAGCAAAAAAGTAACTGAGTTGTCGATCAGATTTTGTTCCGGGGAATAGGGCGGTGTAAAGTATTGAAAATTGGGAAGGCATTGGTCGCTCAAAACTTTCAAGTCTATCGATGAATAACACTGTAAAATGTGAACCTAAAAAGAAAGCGATAAACGAAGAAATTTTCGCAAACAAAAAAGACACATCATAAGATAGATTTAATCGGTTTGGAACTTTTTCAAAACGACCTTTTAGCTGTAAAATGTGAAACAAGCAGCTGAATGGTCGTTCTGGAGTCGCCATTCCGGAGAATTGTGCTTGTTCTCCGGAATGGCGGCTCTAAAAAATTCACACCGATTTGAGTGAAATCTGTGCAATCTGTGTGCACTGCTATTCTCGGTAAGACCAGTGCGCTATTACATACCCGCGTAAATTATAATTATCTCCGTTCGTCTTACGTCAGAGCTGTTCGGTTCGCTACACTCGGAGTATCACCACTCAATTATATCTCGCTTCGCTCGCTTTACACGAAGAAATTTTTGGTTTGCTACACCCACCTCACCATTAATGATTTTAGCTTACTCCATCCATTCCCATACGGTGGAAGCTTCTCGCTGGCCTTCCTTGAAAAGCGATATCGGTTCGTTGCCAGACCTCCTCATTGTTACCACACCATCATTCGTTACACTCACATCAAAATTCAAAGAGTAACTGCAATTCTTCAAGCTGTTATGAAAGATACATGGCCGGTCTAAAATTTAATTTTGGCAGTTTGCCGTGATTATGCATGCTAATGTAGTGCTTCTGGCTGATTTGAGATATATTTGATCGGTCTCTCACAAAAAAAAGGCGATGAACGAGAGCGCAACGCAAGACTCAATGTTACGATTTTCTTTTTTTGCCTGAAATGCTATAGTTGGAAAAAAAAACAAATAGTTGGAAATAAATAAAGCTTAAGCACTCGAAACTTTTTTTTTAAAGTTGAAATAGCGTCGCAGCTTGTTTGAATGTACTAAATCATGTGTTGGATCTACGTATGCAACTTGGATATCAAGCTTCTGTGACCAAGCGGGAAAAAAAAAGTGCAAAATGAAACGCTTTTGACGAACCGCAATTGCAGCTGCCGAACGGAAAACATTGAAAGCCGACTTCCTGTCGCTATCGATTCGTTAGTTTTTGAAAAGTTAGCGTTTGGACTCACCCCTTACAATCATCGACTAATCGAAAGGGACACAGATTAGGTAAACGTTTTTTTTTTTTGAATCGTCGAACAAATTGTCGGTTCAGTTGCGACAGCACTGTCACTGAACTGAATATGAAACGTTGAATGAACGAGACGTGCAATGCATTTGAAATGAACGATGAGCAAAGCGGTCGTGTTGACAACACGTCGACGCATCGATCAGTCAATTTTTCCGAATAAGGCTGCAGTTGTCCATTCGTGCTGACGTAGTAGCAAATTCACTTAATCACTTTGTACTTTTTTCTCCGCATTTTCCTACAAACCGCTTCACATTTCATAAGAATGTCAAAATTTCAAAACGATCAACGCAACACATCATCACAAACCCCATCCGTATTTATTCGAAACGAATTAAGTTTCCCTATTTACCCTTCATTGCGATCCCCTTTGAAGACTGCTATGCCATACTTCTCATCACTCAGCAACGTAGCAGCAACTTTTATGGGAATTAAGTAGCAAAAAAGTAACTGAGTTGTCGATCAGATTTTGTTCCGGGGAATAGGGCGGTGTAAAGTATTGAAAATTGGGAAGGCATTGGTCGCTCAAAACTTTCAAGTCTATCGATGAATAACACTGTAAAATGTGAACCTAAAAAGAAAGCGATAAACGAAGAAATTTTCGCAAACAAAAAAGACACATCATAAGATAGATTTAATCGGTTTGGAACTTTTTCAAAACGACCTTTTAGCTGTAAAATGTGAAACAAGCAGCTGAATGGTCGTTCTGGAGTCGCCATTCCGGAGAATTGTGCTTGTTCTCCGGAATGGCGGCTCTAAAAAATTCACACCGATTTGAGTGAAATCTGTGCAATCTGTGTGCACTGCTATTCTCGGTAAGACCAGTGCGCTATTACATACCCGCGTAAATTATAATTATCTCCGTTCGTCTTACGTCAGAGCTGTTCGGTTCGCTACACTCGGAGTATCACCACTCAATTATATCTCGCTTCGCTCGCTTTACACGAAGAAATTTTTGGTTTGCTACACCCACCTCACCATTAATGATTTTAGCTTACTCCATCCATTCCCATACGGTGGAAGCTTCTCGCTGGCCTTCCTTGAAAAGCGATATCGGTTCGTTGCCAGACCTCCTCATTGTTACCACACCATCATTCGTTACACTCACATCAAAATTCAAAGAGTAACTGCAATTCTTCAAGCTGTTATGAAAGATACATGGCCGGTCTAAAATTTAATTTTGGCAGTTTGCCGTGATTATGCATGCTAATGTAGTGCTTCTGGCTGATTTGAGATATATTTGATCGGTCTCTCACAAAAAAAAAGGCGATGAACGAGAGCGCAACGCAAGACTCAATGTTACGATTTTCTTTTTCTTTTCGCTCCTCAAAAACTGGCTGAAAGGGCTAAGCCAAAAAGAAAGTTCAGGCATGGCTGTTTCTTTTCATGTTTCGTGGACCACCTTCGGCTGTAAATTTTGTGGCTCTCCTATGAAGTACCGCAGTTGCTGTAGCTGATAATCTAATGGAAATAAATTTTTTTCTTGAGGAGGAAGTAAAAGAAAGAAGAAACACTCAACCACTGCCGAATGGTGGCGGGCTGATTGGAACGGGCTCGGCGTGGGCGTAGGAAAAATGATTTCATCTTGATCTGCTCTGCGTCATTTTCTAGTTACATGTATACGAGCTTTCGTCAAAAGTTGAGTGCCGATAGATCCTTCGCATGCTCTCCGAATTCGCATCCCCGCCTCTCACTCCCCTTCTCCTCTTTCTAATCTAACGATACCATATACGCTATACAAAAAAAATTTCTTTGCGTTAAATACAGCATTTTTTCGACTAAAGTCCTTTCCTAGACACAGGCCCGCAGATGATCCTTCCCTCCTCGACGTAGCTTCTTTGTTGAAAACTCATTCCTTTGTGAGTATTTCGAAAAGCAGCCCTTTCCTCGATTAAATCCTCTCTCAGTAAGGAAGAAGCTGAAGGACCTCACCTTGTCGTCGATCACTATAAGACAAAAGTAGCTTGTATCACAGAGACGTGGGTTAACTCAAATAACTGTCTTGACGTTGAACTCTTTCTAGGTAACTCATTCTCCGTTTACTGCCTCGACCGCATAACTTCAAATCACGGTGGTGGTTTAGCCATCCTCGTCAGTAGATTCATTCATCTCTCGTGAGCTCAGTATCGCTCTCCAGCCACACTGAAGCTGTGGTTGTCTCTTTAGCCTTTTCCGATCGATATTCGAAACATTTTACACATATGCATCTACCGGTCTCTTCTTGGTCCTGTACAGGATAACGAATTACCCGCTGACTATCTCGACTCAGTCATTTCTCCAAACGATGAAACGGCTATAATGCGGGACTTTCAGTATCCAGGTATTGAATGGAATAGCCTTTCGTCCAATTGCGCTTGCAACCACAAACATTTCGTAGACCGGATCATTAATAACAACTGTTGCCAACACATCTCTGAGCCTGCTAGGATAGCCGAAAATAGCAATACCATGTTAGATTTAGTATTAAATTGCAAACCTGAAACGGTTGCGGGTTGTCGTGTCGAAGATCCCTTCTGCACATCAGATCAGTGCGCAGTGTTCTTTGATATACCCATCCTCTCAAACAAAATAGGACATCTTATAAGAAATGCAGAAATTTCCTTACGGACGACTACTGAGCTGCCAAGGAGATTATTGCAGCAATAAATTGCTGTAAAAGTTCTTGACATGCCCTTCTACTGACGACAGCTATAATTCCTCTGTGGTTACTACTCAGACTATAATCCATAATAGTACGACTTCCTACAGCGCTGTTTATCGTCGTAGCCTTTACTCACATAGAATCAAAACACGCTGCTTTCGAGTCGAAGAAATCTGATCGGATCCATACCATACAAAAGGTTCAACCGAAAATTTAAGACAGCCAGAGACCTATTTCGCTGCAACGCTCGTTGTGAAACTCACTTAGCTAGCCATGTCAACGTTAAAAAGTTCTGTCGGTATGCTAAAGGGAGGCTTAACCTCAGCGACTACACGGAACCACTTCTTAACAATTCTAATAACGTCATCACTGACGATCAAGCTCGCGCCCACCTTTTCCAGAGCTTTTTCATGTCGTGATGCAGATCCCGACGTAACTCCCGCCGTCCCTGAATCCATCTTCTTAGATTACTTTGATATCACTGCCGCCGGCGTCAACAAACAAGTCAGTCTCTTTCATGCCATAATAACACCTCTCCTGTTGGCATCCCAGACAACTTCCTCAAAAGAACCGCAGACACTATTTCATCTCGACTTTGTTACTTGTTCAGTCCATTGCTCGTTACTGGATGTGTTCCTCGTTGCTGGAAAAAGTGATTAACCGTCCTATTCATAAAAACAGATCTAAGATGAAACTTCAAAATTACCGACGCATATCCCTCACTTGTGCTATGTCCAGAGTGATGAAGGGGCTAATTGCCTCTCGCCTGAACGAGTATTTCAGTATCAATCACTTATTCTCCCCACTCCAATATGGTTTCCTCAACAACAGATCAGCTGTTCTTCTTAAAATGCTTCAGAATTGTCGTTCTGGCGTCGACCGTTGCGGCTACATTGACTGTATTTGTTTTGACTGCAGGAAAGCGTTTGACTCAGTTCCTTTGCCAAAATTGTTCCTCAAACTAAAATCCTATGGAATCAAAGAATCCCTGCTGTACTGGATTTGCGATTTCCTTTCCGGTCGCACCCAGGCAGTGCGTGTTGGAGATTGCGCAGATGATTTTCAACTGATCAGCAGTGGAGTTTTTCAAGGACCTGACTTCAGCCCCTACATCTTTCTTATCTTTATTAACGACCTACCTGACTGCCCCTCACCTGACTGCAAATACTTCCTATTTGCCGATGACGTCAAAGTTTTCATCACCACCGATAACCTTCATGTTATTTTCAACAGCATTGACAACTGGTCAAGAAAGTGGCTGCTTCCTTTGGCCGCAGACAAAACAAGTCTGATCCGATTTGGCCGAACCAATCCCGAAAACCCCTCTCCAGTTAACAGGTGTGCACTTGAAGCTAGCAGTGCAGTTAAAGATCTAGGCATTACCATCTGTAGCAACCTCAAATTCCAAGACCATATTTCTAACATTTTAAAGAAAGCGAATGCAAGGGTTTCCCTTATTCTGCAAGCATCTCTTCCAGAGTTATAACTACTTATTAAATTACCTACAGTCTACGTCTGCCCCCTTCTCGAGTACACAGCGCAGTTTGGTCTCCTTCAAATCCTAGCAGTGATACTCATTATCTAAATTTGATCGAAGATGTTTAAAGACGCTTCACTTTTCGATCGTTCAGAAGGCGATATGCTCGACCAGTTGTGACTTCTAACTATATGCAACGAGTTAGCGCTCTAGACCTGCGGACGCTTGAGCTGCGTCGCTTCTACTTGTCTTACAAGACGTATAATATAGTTCGTAATATAGTTCGTAAAAATAGTGGCATCCCCTTTGATGAATTCTTCGAATTGTCCCCCCAGAAATGGCAGCATTCGCTCGGCAAATTCCTTCAAGCTTACTGTTAACATGTGTAGACAGAACATATTCAAGCACTTTTTCGCAAACGGTAACAAATGCATGGAATTTCATACCGGATGAAATCGCAAAAGCGAAATCATTACACATTTCTAAAAAGAAAATCACTTCGCTACCACCAAAATCCCTCGGTTTCGCATCTCGAATAAGGTAATAAATACTGCCTGACCCCTTCTTCCCGCCGTTATCTTGTTCTGCACGATTTCACTTTTACCGATACGTCCACATATTGCCTTCCTGCCTTCCATGCTGACCGACTTTTGAAATTTTTTAAACTTATTTCTTAATTTTTAACAAACTTCTCTCGTTATCTTCTTTTGTTTACTTATACACTGTTATATACAGTCCGCTTTACTGCCATTACTGTTATTAAATATACTGTAAATATGCACTGTTTCGCAAGTCTTTACCACACTATACCATGTTTCTAACTGTTCCTAACTTTGCTTCGCTTGTATATTCGTTTTCTTCGTTATTCTCCTCCGGCGGTTCATTCGTTGGCTGATATATTCTTCGCCTTTACGCATTATATCGTTATATTACCTGCTCCCTCCTTACGTATGCGAATAAACTCAATGAAAATTATCATGGAGTTCCGTGTATACTGAAGAACGCAACCTTCAGGAATGAACCCAACCTTCAGCGCAACCAACCTTCAAGAGTGCAGCTCCCTCCTTCAGCATCCTCTTTTCTCTCATTTCCAGGAATCTGCGAATAAAACAGCCTTCGGGGAGGGGGGAGGGGTGGGGGAGGGGAAGCGGATTCAAGGTGACACGATGAGTTACTTCAAGCAGTATCGTAATTCATTTAAATAACCTATAGGGACCTACTCGAGAGTAAAGCCATGCTTCGAGGAAATGAAAATTACTGATGCGAACAACAGGCAACATGTCAAGTGTATCTTGCATCTTGCAGCTCATTGTGAAAGTATGATTCAAATCTTACTGATATTTCCAAATACCTGTATTTTCCGCTTCCACAACCCAACTTTATTCAGGTCCCCCAAGCAGCACGCTACTCTTACATTAGTTCGGGACTCCCAGAATGTAGGTCTCAAACATTCTATTCCCCTTTTAAATCCCTGCGCTCATGACGAGGGGCTTAAAGAATAAGAGGTAGATG
>JPKZ01000044.1:0-15204 GCA_000803305.1 Toxocara canis | reverse complement strand
GGGGGTGGGAATTGGAGGAGAGGAGAAGGAGCGTGGTTGAGGCTGCCTGCAGGCAGAGCTAAAGGCTTTCCGATGACCACCTACTCTTTTAAATAAAGTTTAGCAACACTAGAAGCAATTAACTATGTTTCAAGATTTCATTTATATTTAAACATCATTTGACATAACAAATGCAAGTACAGTCTTCATCCAAACTCAACAGAAAATTTGCAATATAACAGCGAAACATAAAGGTATCGATACGAAATGGCGAAGTGGCCTCTTCTTCGAGCTCGTTACTTATAAATGAATGTCGCTAGTTCGCCACTGCCCAATCAAAGACCGCAATCACGAATGCCATTCACTAGATCCAACGGTCACCAGAAACTGGGGCTTACTGCTGACCGCCGAAAGGGAAAAATTCCCGGCATGAAAACTTCGGCGTCGATAAAAATGAAATCAATCGGCGAATCAAATTTGCCGCTCAACGAAAATGAATTTTCTATTCATCAAAAGGGGAAAATTGTTCACCCAACGATCCCTTAATGCCCCCTATGCGAAAAAGGTATTTCCTTTCAAAATACACGATAACAGTGAAATATCCGGTAGCGCTTACTGTAAACGCGCCTTATCAACACGGGACTTCTCAGATATGCCATACGGCCAACCAGCAGGCAACGTGTCTTGCAGCTAAAATGAACAGCTATTATCTGTTGCAGTTTCTGCTGCAACATGCAACGCCCCTGCCGGTCCGCAGGCGTGAGAGCACCAACGTGGTTATTCAAAGCATTCAAGAAGGGGAGAACTCAGGCAGATCTTTACGCTTTTTTGGGACGAAAATAGAGATTATGCTTCGATGCGAACCATAATACATGTCAAATGGTAACATGATGCTCCCTGACCATTAAAAACGCGCCCTTGTAAAAGACCGAAATGTATTCCTCGCTATACGATAATCATTCAATATGCACGCTAGGTTACTATATTTCCTGTTACTAGACGTGTTGCCAGAGCCGGTGCGAAAGTTCAAACTCTTACGGCATGCAACCGCTGCTTCAAGACTTCAGACTGGCAGGTGTGCAGATGCAGCTGAAATCTCTCAAACAACCTCAACTGTAAAAAATGTGTATCGAAAATGTTATACTATCTGCCAAAACTTGCCCACTAGCTGGCAATTTGAAAAACTACAGTGCACAATCACATGATACTCTAGCAACTTTCTTAGAGTTAGCTTAATCTACAGTGAATTCTTATTCGTCAAACCACTCCACTGCGAAGTGGACTGACGAATAAGATGTGGACTAATTTACTAGAAGATATGGACTAAATATTTTCAAGTCAGCACTGTGTTTACGAAAACATGTATATGACCAAGGGTTATTCTTCTAAAGAAACGCAAAACTTGAAGCTTGTGAAGCCGATGTAGAAATGAACGCCAACGTATGCATCACGTATGCTCGTCTTATGATCCAACCAGGCAGGACTTCGAACGTATTCTTTATTTTAGCTTCCTACTGAAGCGTTCCCAGCGTACGCTTCTGACATAAAGGGACTTCAAACGAGTGTGAAATTCGAAAAGCTGAAATCAAGCTTGAAAAACCCTTAAGTCAAACAACTGCTGCTTTCTTTTATGACATCCTCTTGGCTTCTTTTTTTGGTGCTTTCTGAATCAAGCAGCGCCTGCTCTCTTGCGCACTTTGCTAACGCCTCCAAGCGTTGACTTGGAAAATTTCGACAGATTTATACGTATCGCCCACCTAGTTCTGAGCCTGACCAACCGGAACCTCCAAACGACTGTCAAAATCATATATGGTCAACTCTCTCTCCTTCCATCGTAATGGAAGGGAGCACAAATTTGGGTTTTTTTTTTGGGGAATGACAGGCCGAGAAGCACAGTAAACGAGTGGAAATTGAGAAAAATTTCAAGGAAAACCATCTAAAAACGTAAAATACAGCGGTTTTGGACCCCCATTACTTCTCGGCGGCTCAAAGTCGTTTTCATAGTTTATTCCGACAATTTATGACTTTTAAGTCACAAAACTGCGACCTATGAACTTTTGGGCCGAAAATGAAGACCTGGTCCAAAAAGGGTGGTTCGCAAAATTTTACAAAAATAAGGGGAGAGGGGTGTCCATAATATGTATGCACAGGCTGCTGAAGGATGGAAATATGTAGTCTGCAATTTCCAAAAAACAAATTACCGAAAGCTCTTTATGCAAATATAACAAATCTAATTTCCATGTGCAATTTATTCTTAAAGACCAAACACACGAAATTACTTCTCACTTCCCACAACCCTTCGCTTTCCGGACTGTTTCATAAAAGGCATAATTCACAGAACAGCTGCTACTACGCCTAGCCTGTTGGGCAGAAGAGGAAATGAGGGGGTGGGAATTGGAGGAGAGGAGAAGGAGCGTGGTTGAGGCTGCCTGCAGGCAGAGCTAAAGGCTTTCCGATGACCACCTACTCTTTTAAATAAAGTTTAGCAACACTAGAAGCAATTAACTATGTTTCAAGATTTCATTTATATTTAAACATCATTTGACATAACAAATGCAAGTACAGTCTTCATCCAAACTCAACAGAAAATTTGCAATATAACAGCGAAACATAAAGGTATCGATACGAAATGGCGAAGTGGCCTCTTCTTCGAGCTCGTTACTTATAAATGAATGTCGCTAGTTCGCCACTGCCCAATCAAAGACCGCAATCACGAATGCCATTCACTAGATCCAACGGTCACCAGAAACTGGGGCTTACTGCTGACCGCCGGAAGGGAAAAATTCCCGGCATGAAAACTTCGGCGTCGATAAAAATGAAATCAATCGGCGAATCAAATTTGCCGCTCAACGAAAATGAATTTTCTATTCATCAAAAGGGGAAAATTGTTCACCCAACGATCCCTTAATGCCCCCTATGCGAAAAAGGTATTTCCTTTCAAAATACACGATAACAGTGAAATATCCGGTAGCGCTTACTGTAAACGCGCCTTATCAACACGGGACTTCTCAGATATGCCATACGGCCAACCAGCAGGCAACGTGTCTTGCAGCTAAAATGAACAGCTATTATCTGTTGCAGTTTCTGCTGCAACATGCAACGCCCCTGCCGGTCCGCAGGCGTGAGAGCACCAACGTGGTTATTCAAAGCATTCAAGAAGGGGAGAACTCAGGCAGATCTTTACGCTTTTTTGGGACGAAAATAGAGATTATGCTTCGATGCGAACCATAATACATGTCAAATGGTAACATGATGCTCCCTGACCATTAAAAACGCGCCCTTGTAAAAGACCGAAATGTATTCCTCGCTATACGATAATCATTCAATATGCACGCTAGGTTACTATATTTCCTGTTACTAGACGTGTTGCCAGAGCCGGTGCGAAAGTTCAAACTCTTACGGCATGCAACCGCTGCTTCAAGACTTCAGACTGGCAGGTGTGCAGATGCAGCTGAAATCTCTCAAACAACCTCAACTGTAAAAAATGTGTATCGAAAATGTTATACTATCTGCCAAAACTTGCCCACTAGCTGGCAATTTGAAAAACTACAGTGCACAATCACATGATACTCTAGCAACTTTCTTAGAGTTAGCTTAATCTACAGTGAATTCTTATTCGTCAAACCACTCCACTGCGAAGTGGACTGACGAATAAGATGTGGACTAATTTACTAGAAGATATGGACTAAATATTTTCAAGTCAGCACTGTGTTTACGAAAACATGTATATGACCAAGGGTTATTCTTCTAAAGAAACGCAAAACTTGAAGCTTGTGAAGCCGATGTAGAAATGAACGCCAACGTATGCATCACGTATGCTCGTCTTATGATCCAACCAGGCAGGACTTCGAACGTATTCTTTATTTTAGCTTCCTACTGAAGCGTTCCCAGCGTACGCTTCTGACATAAAGGGACTTCAAACGAGTGTGAAATTCGAAAAGCTGAAATCAAGCTTGAAAAACCCTTAAGTCAAACAACTGCTGCTTTCTTTTATGACATCCTCTTGGCTTCTTTTTTTGGTGATTTCTGAATCAAGCAGCGCCTGCTCTCTTGCGCACTTTGCTAACGCCTCCAAGCCTTGACTTGGAAAATTTCGACAAAGATTTATACGTATCGCCCACCTAGTTCTGAGCCTGACCAACCGGAACCTCCAAACGACTGTCAAAATCATATATGGTCAACTCTCTCTCCTTCCATCGTAATGGAAGGGAGCACAAATTTGGGTTTTTTTTTTGGGGAATGACAGGCCGAGAAGCACAGTAAACGAGTGGAAATTGAGAAAATTTTCAAGGAAAACCATCTAAAAACGTAAAATACAGCGGTTTTGGACCCCCATTACTTCTCGGCGGCTCAAAGTCGTTTTCATAGTTTATTCCGACAATTTATGACTTTTAAGTCACAAAACTGCGACCTATGAACTTTTGGGCCGAAAATGAAGACCTGGTCCAAAAAGGGTGGTTCGCAAAATTTTACAAAAATAAGGGGAGAGGGGTGTCCATAATATGTATGCACAGGCTGCTGAAGGATGGAAATATGTAGTCTGCAATTTCCAAAAAACAAATTACCGAAAGCTCTTTATGCAAATATAACAAATCTAATTTCCATGTGCAATTTATTCTTAAAGACCAAACACACGAAATTACTTCTCACTTCCCACAACCCTTCGCTTTCCGGACTGTTTCATAAAAGGCATAATTCACAGAACAGCTGCTACTACGCCTAGCCTGTTGGGCAGAAGAGGAAATGACAGTACGAACGTGGACGACGGCTCGGCTGGATACCGATCGAGGAACCACAACCTCGTCTCCCCCCCTTAGCAATTTTCCACTCGTAGAGACATGATACGAACTCCGCTTAACAAAAAAATCCCCACCACTTTCATGAACGGTATTTAATGTTGTTAAACGCTATTTGGTCAGCTGGCACTGACTTGGTCAGCTGGCATTGACCACTACTTGAAGGAGTTAATGCCAGCTGATTAAATAGCGTTTAACGACAACACTAATCATTTACTGTAACTGACGCTATTGCCCCTACTTAGAGTACCACCAGCACACCTAATATTGGCGCACCATTATTCTTAATGCCACTTCCTACTATGGCTAGTGCTTCTTAATACCTCTCTGCTATTTATGCAACCTATTTACTACTGTTAGCACCACCTACTCACTACTACTAGTAGTACACACTAATAACAATAGTACTACTTAATACTACTATTAACATCACTCGCTTATTACTACTCTCATCCGCCACAATTCGCGTCAAATAATCAAGCGATAGGAAAGCGGCGGAACAATGAGAAAAGATCGCGGGGAATGAGGGGAAATGGAAGATGGCTCGTCTTGGCGACTCCAGCCCTCAGCAATAGTTGCCATTTTTGGGATATTCTAAATGAGAGATTTAGTGTCGCTAAAATCGGCAAAAAAATAACCAACTGAATCCATCTCCCCGAAAATGTTTGAAAATTGTTCAAAAAATCGACAAACCTCATTTCGTTTATTGCTCAAAAAAATCTATTTGAAATGAGAACTGACGGTAGCACTCTTACCAATCCCTGCCTCTCTATCTCTCTACACAGCAATGACATTTAACTCGAAACAACACGCTCAACCTCTTTACATTCTCCTCCCTCCTTCCTTAATACACACTCTCTGTCCATGAGTCAGAACCTGTAAGTTCGTATATTATAACATCAAAAACGATCACCGATACATCTTATCAATGTAAGTCAACACTACGGCAAAACCCACAGTTCAAACTGAACCTTAAAGATAAGAACCCGTCCCCAGGCCCTCAGTCATACCTCGGCAATTCGCTAGAAACAAAAAAACAACAAACGAATCAAATACCAACAACTAGTCAAGCTTTTAAGGTCTACTCGATCGGATTATTCCATAGAGCGAAGTTTTTGCCGTGTGCGCTATTTTCGTTGATAAGCCTTGCATGCTGCCATGCTGGTAGTTTCTTCTTGTTCTCGGCGTAACTCATATCCGGATATTTCGGCTGCTGTGGCCCCTGATCCACTCGACTCATACGCAAGCGCCTCTTCAATAGCTCTGCCTCCACTACGAGTGGGTCCCGGAACTGGTCCAAATACCTTAAAAACAAAAGAATGCTGCACAGAAGAACATTGTCAAGATGAAAGAAGAATAAAAAAACAACCGCACCTGCGAAAAAACAGGAACAAAAAGTCTCTCGAATATTCGAAATTGAGCAAACTTCAAACTAAAATCAACAAAAGCAGACAAGGTAGATTAAAGGAATGATTTAAGGGTGGGAATCGGTTAGGTTCCCGGTATACAAGGATGAATTTCTGTATTTTACCGCGAAAGATCGAAAACCAGAGAGAAGCAACAGCACTCTCCTTGCTTTCACTCATGATCTGACAACAGACGAAACGTAACCTTACAGATAACCAACAATAAACGGTAGTAGACATAAGCAAGCAGCTAAAGAGAGTCGATATAATGGAACCAAATGCTGGTCATATAATGCCATTGGCGAGGCCTCCTTTGAAACCAGCACCCAAGTTTTGAAAAAGAGGAGAGAACGAAAGTCTGGTGGTACAGACTGTACAGAAAACTTTGGCTCATCATTTTGTTACGTTGCCTCAGAACGCATAAACCATAAGATTGATCAGTGAAACAAATGAAGCTAAAATTATGCGGAAAATTTTAAAAAGCATTGCTTTGAGAATGATCGACAAAAATCAAAAACAAGACGGTGCTTACAAATCAAACGGTTGTGCCTTGTTGGGAAACTCTTTCTGTGGCATTTTCAAAGGTGGCCTATATTCGTACTCGTACAGAGGTGCCTTCATTCCTTAAAATTGTCAACACTTTACCCTGAACGCAAAAGCGAAACATTAACGCATCATTACACAGGCTGCAGATGTGCCTGCTAGAAGACGAATTTAATTCGGTTACTTCCGCATCACCATACAACCATGCTTTATAGTGCGCTCTCAACCAAAAACCGAAGACCTTCTCCCTCAAGTCGATGGAATACGATGATTGTGTTCTCGAAAAGTTACTGTAAAAAAACATTGTTTCCTGCTCTTCATTTTCGAAACATATCAGAACATCTTACTCCCCTCTAGGACTATGCGAAAATTGTATATCGTCGTTGCGCGTAAGCCCTCTGTTAAAAAGCAACCCTTCTGAATGCAGGCCATGCACTATATAGAGCTTTTTTCCGCGTTCGCTACTAGCATCGGAGTGCAAAAAAATTACGCATAGGCGAGCGTGAATAAAAACTTTTCCCTTTTATGAGTCGTAGATAACATAAGCCCCCCTCCCATCACTAGCTCTCTCTTCGAGCCTCGGGACTTACAATCAAGTAGACATGACAAGTTATGTCATAGTTTTTGAAAGAATGAATTCGAAAAGAAAAACGGGAAAATGAATTAAAAGATCGAAGAACATGTACGATCAACCCAGAAACACATGAATCGAACCCCTGCAACAGACGCATTCTACCAACGAAACTCTCTCGACCTATAAAAACCGAATTCGAATTATGCGTGAGGCAACAAAATGCTCTACCATTAACCCCGAAGAACTCCTCAACAACTTTGGGCATAGGCGTTGGTATAATCAGTGGTGGTTTTTGTGAAGGCGATTTTAGAACGGATCATCCGATGAGCGTCAACTGTACGCACGATGCGCATGATTATCGAACCAAGAAAACCCCAAAAAAATCTGCGGGATATTTAAGAATGGGAAATTTACAGTTAAAAAGTAAATGTTGATAAACAAAACCTAGTGCATGCAATGCTTTGTTCACTGACATATCCCAAATGACCTGCGAGAATGCGATAGAAGACGGCGTTAAGGAGGATTCATTCTCCTTGTAGAAATGTCGCATGCTGAATATCCTCGCGCTCAAATCGTTGCTGAAACAAATTCCTAGCGAAGAAATGTTGCAGCATAGAGGGAAAGAGAGATAAGAAAAAAGACATTTTTCTCAATAGAGATCTTTCGGCAACACCGGATTAATACACCACATCTGAGAACGCAATCACAGTTATGTAAGGAAACAAAACGAAATGACCCCATCCACTCACTTTCGAAATAGCCGAAAAAAAGTGGGAATTCTTCTATGCAAATTTACATGAAAGAGTGCCCTATAGCCTATTTTAACATTTCACGATTTCTTTTGCTTACAGAACTGTTTCATCTGAATGTAGTCAGTTTCCCTCGTTTAACAACAAAACATTTAAACACAAAAGTGCTCGGCGAATTACGAAGATCTCGGAATCCCCTGAACGCACATCAACATCATAACTGACCTTTTGAGTTTATAGGCAGAGAAATTGATGGGCTGTTGGTGGCGGAACAGCACAAAAACAAATCGATGGAAACCAGTTCCTTTGAAGGGAAGAGCCTGTATGTAAGGCACCACTTCTGTTCCAGTTGCAACCTCTTTACCATCTTCGATGTTCAACACCATCCAGTGCAAAAGCTCCTCAGATTCCGAATATGGATTGCCATCAAGATTCAAGACAAGCAACGATGTAAAGCCACCGCCAACTGATTCGATAGCAACGCTTGGTCGCTTTACTGAAAACAGTATCAAATCATGCTTAGATCATTATTGAGCAATCTTTCCTACATGTCCTACTTCCCAGCTTGAATTTTCGAAAGATTCACATGATTTCTGGAGAAAACCAAAGCCATAGCGTGCAAAAGTTTCATGCGCCGCAGTGCTACGCAGACGCCCTTGAATCTCTTTATGAAGAATAAGTGTCCAAGTATGATCTGAAATCAAGAAAGCAAAAGCGACAAGCACCGCACCATCGGGGAATATACAAAAATCTGTTATATTCGGTAAAACTATGCAGACAACGATTCATGTAAACCGGTAGTTGGAGTCATCAAGCAAGAGTCAATTATTCCCCCAAATGAGCAGGAAGGGAAAGAAGAAGAGGAGGTAAATCGACGTTTCGTTACCAGCTAAAGTTGTAGACAGCTCAAAAGCACTATGCAATAGAAGACGAAGAGGGAAAAATTTCAACAGAAAGGAGTCTTCGAGAGAATGAATTTAAAGACCTAGTGTTCCGAAAGTAGAATATAGAGCGTTCATCGATGCACTCACAGGAAGTGGTCTCCAAAAAAATGCTTACTTGTATCTGCAGCATCCAGTACATTGCCATGGTAGACGTCGCACTTCCCATATGACACGGTCAGATACTGCACAATTCGAAAGAAAACATTCGCACCGAATAAATCATCAAACACGCGGTAGTGATGGAAAATCTCCAACGAACAATGATCCACTTCCCTTATATCGACTTTTACTGAAATTAGCAAATGAAAATTTACCACGAATTTCTCGACCAAATGCAAGTATCGTGGTAGATTTGAACCGATCTTTTTTTCATCTGTGAAAGATCTTTGAAAAAAATTTTTTCCCTTGCTTTAATGTTCCAGACTGCAACCCTTCCTCATAACAATAAATGCTACCATCTAAGGCTGTGTATTTTATGTGAATACTCTGAAAAATCGCGAGGATTCTCAAGGCATTTATTCGACGGACTGCAAGAGAAACTAGGAATCTTAGTTGTAAATATGAGAGGGGGCCATAGAATCAGCCCAGAGAAAAAAAAAACAAGAAAATAAAATATGCAAATATTTGGCTGGCTAATCAATGCTTCAGACATCCCAACAAATTAATAACTTTACATTTCTAAAACTCAATAACGCTTTGTCATTCCAAGCAGCAATGCCTTTCAATGAAGCATCCAAGTTAACTACAGCAGACGCTAAATAGTTGTACGTTGTTGTCAGACGTACTAATCACTCTGCTAGTTTCTCATTGAGGCTGAAAGAACTAACACTGCAAAGTTCGCGACAGCTTTTCTAATTCCTCTCTCGATAACGGCTTTTTTGGCACTTTCCGCGTTCTCTCTTTGAATCCGATGTCCAATTTTGGTTGGTCAGCTTCTAAAATATAATTAGTTTCAAAACAGAAACTGTCACGGATGATAAAATGAATAAACTGCCACAAAGTAAAGTAGCAGATGCAAAATTTGAGCGGATATGGCAAAGGAAAAGAACGAAAAAGATGGATTTGTCACAACCAGTAAAGGCGATGAACTTTGCCTAAACAAAAACTAACCAGCAAAGGCGTTCAGAAGACTTCCTCAGAAATACTGAAAGTAAACTGAAGTGATGCTAAAAAACGCATTTTTGTATGGTTCCAAAGGAAACAACCATACTTCAACTTTTTTTTTTCTTTTGTGAGGCTTTTCAGCACTGCCAATGACCCATGGGCTTGCAACTTCTTAACTCCGGGATTTTGCTGCGACGCCAGCTTCTAGCGTGATTCCTTTTGCGACATCACTGACTTTTTCCTTTTCCTTCGACTTTTTTCGTTTTTCTCCTCTTCTTTCCCATTTTCCAAACTAATTCTGTCATTTTTCCTGAACTGACTGCGATACCAGCTCTATTCGGAGGGTGGTGGGAAATGGCAAGCTCATGTATGTTGCAAAAGATCCCGAGTTTTAGCAATCAGCTTTTTCTTCAACGTCCCTCCATTTTGCTTTCCTTTTCTTCAAGCTTCCGAACTTCAATGAACGATTAGTCAACAAGTTACACTTTGGAGGCTGTAGGATTTCGCCCCGCAAAGAGACAGCAGGCGATAAGCAGGAAGAGGAATATGAGATGATCTGACGGACAGATCCAATGTGAGGTGGAAGCCGATGAGGGAGGAAGGGTGTGCGGAGCGACGTCTCCAAAGAGGTCTGAATTTGACGGCACTTCAGATAAGCATTTTTATGAAGTGGGGCGTTCAAGTGGAAACGGTGAGGGATTCATGTAAACTCCTAACTGCAAAAGAAAGGAATGAAATCGACTGAGAAACTGTGCTGATTAAGAGGTGAATAGAAGTTGCATGCGAAACAAAATCGTTTGAAAATTTTAATACTGACTTCGGATCTGATCGCTAATTCGATTATTCGTGAACAGCTGCAAATAGCACGTCAAAATCGGCTGTATGCAAATCAGTGGCATCTTCCAAGAATCATTTAAACACAAAACAGCAGTGTGCTCGATAGAAGAAATCAAAACATTTTCATGCCGACATATACGTCGAGCACACTCACTGCTAACTAAGGACATTAAGTAACCATCATTACATTAAAGGGCGCACTCTTTTGACAATTGCACTAAAAGGACGGAAGTAAATGTGAAAACTTTTTTCGACAAGAACTCTAAATCTTTCTGAACTCACATCGAAGCCCAAGAATCGAAAATAAACAGGATATGCCCATCTATATGGAATTAACGTGCTGTTTAAAGACCAATCACCTTTCAATCGTTCCTCTAGCGAGTGCAGATATTTGTCTGGATCGATAATATGCAGCTTTGGAATAACCTCCGGCTTGTCGATTCGTGCCTTATACCACTGATCCATCTTATAAAACCTGTAGCCATCAAAACGTTTTAGCAAAGAGTTTTCCTTGTTCTCAGTGGCAACTCTGACAGCTCATCACCTCAGCTGCTGAGCTGTGCAGCTTATTCGAGAGCAATAGTCGTCTAGCGAAAAGCAACCCTCAGCTAGCAAATAGTTACACCTAAGCAATGTTATGGCTCTCTTACAACTTCAGAGAATGTTCCACAAATTCAAATACATAATTTTCAACCAATCTCCGCAATATTAACATTTCTTGCCATTGCTATTTACAATATAGTACCAAATGAAGCATCCTGTACGAAAACGCAGAAGGAAACACTTAACAATAAAGAGTAAGCACATTCGTTGCAGTGAAAGTATTAATATATGCAAAAATAAACCTGTTTCGGTAGAAGGCAGTTGGACCAGCCCATGCGATCACACGAGGTCGCCAAGGACGTGCTAACCTCGGTAGGTGGCGAGCCCGATGGGAACCTTTCACGTAAAGGTCAGCATATATTGACCGAACCTTTTCCCGCATCGCTATAACGCCGATCAAACAAAAGAAAGCAGTTTCAGTTCCGCACGAAACATGAAGGCCAAACAGAGAGCATTTGCGCCCAAACGAAATATTGTCCCAATATAGGTGGATGCGCTGTAACCGATTCGACGCCTAGTGAAGTGGTAAGCTCATACAACACAGACATGAAACAAGCCACTGCGATCTCCGACCCCAGTACCAAAGCCAAACGAAGAATCACAGCTTCAAGCTTCGAAATATTCATCGAGGGCTTCGTACCATATATAATACCAAACAAAAGGACGGCATCTTTGAAAGAGTTTTCGAAATCATATCCATTAATATTTCATCCTCCTCCGGATTCCTATACAGCAGTGACTACGCAAAATAGCATGAGCGACTGACGCCAGTTAAAATTACTCGCTAAGCATGCCGCTTGATGAACCGAAAGCAAGAGAGAATTGAATCACACGAGTGAAAGAGAGAAATAGCAAACATAAAGGAGCGCCGAAAAAGAAGGAAACACTACCAGTTACCATCGGCATTCAACGTTAACAATTTACAACTCAGTTGACCAGTGGAATCGCCTTCCACTAATCGCTCACTCTACCGTCCAATTTCCGCTCACATCACTGCAGCCGCACGAATCCCAAATAATTCGTTTCTCTGAACAGAGTTCATTATTGGCGCTAATCCAAAAGATTTTTTGTGATAAGTGCAATGCTTCATCGCAAAAAAAGCACTCTACTTAGGTCTCTCGTCCGTTTCGGGCGACCTTTGCCGGTGTGCTTAGTTTGGGCGAGATGTACGACGCGAGAGTTAAGAGGCGATCATTTCCCGAGCTCCGAAAGCATGGGAGACCGTATTGTCGCTTTTGTTGCCTCAACGGTGCTTGGTAGTTAGTTCGTTCTTCGCTGTTATTGTTTAGTACAGGGCAAAGCACTAACTAAAACGTGAACGTGGTAGAGGATCCCGTCTACGTTTAAAAAATCGCAAAGGAATTTGTGTTCGGGTTTTCGTGACGGCAAAACCACCCGACATTTACTGCGGAAACGTCAATGCTGTAAACTTTTGTCAGTTCAGTGTCGCTTATCACTGGTTTCTTCTACACCGTGCTGGAAGAGATGCCGAGCGAACAGAAACGCAAAGCAGACGCGGACTGCTGACGAGAAATCAGAAAGCACGTTGGTGCGCGCCGCCTCGCCCTCGATGCTACATCGTCTCTTCTCGTCTCTCTGTCGACATTTCTCTGCAACAGTTCCTCTCTAACAACTTATCTATCGCTCAGTAACTCCCAAAATGGAGGAAGTTTTTGAAATTTTAATCGCTTGTTAGATTTATCGTAATTGGCGAAGCGTAGTGCCATTTTGCCCCCAGTAAGGCGCCCTGAGGTTAGAAAACTCACGGCTTTTGTAAGAGGAGGTTTATTTGAAGGGAGAAGTCCGAGTCAAGACAGGTGCTATTTTTCAGTTGTGCGCCCCAACAACTGCGCCCCGAGACTCCCTCGACAGTTGCACTCTCCCTTCCCAGGGCTCTCCTTACAATAGCGCCGCTGACAACAGCGGAGTTCAGTGCGTTTTTGTCGTTATTAAATGAAAAGCGCTGAAAAGAGTTTCTCTGAACAGAGTTCATTATTGGCGCTAATCCAAAAGATTTTTTGTGATAAGTGCAATGCTTCATCGCAAAAAAAGCACTCTACTTAGGTCTCTCGTCCGTTTCGGGCGACCTTTGCCGGTGTGCTTAGTTTGGGCGAGATGTACGACGCGAGAGTTAAGAGGCGATCATTTCCCGAGCTCCGAAAGCATGGGAGACCGTATTGTCGCTTTTGTTGCCTCAACGGTGCTTGGTAGTTAGTTCGTTCTTCGCTGTTATTGTTTAGTACAGGGCAAAGCACTAACTAAAACGTGAACGTGGTAGAGGATCCCGTCTACGTTTAAAAAATCGCAAAGGAATTTGTGTTCGGGTTTTCGTGACGGCAAAACCACCCGACATTTACTGCGGAAACGTCAATGCTGTAAACTTTTGTCAGTTCAGTGTCGCTTATCACTGGTTTCTTCTACACCGTGCTGGAAGAGATGCCGAGCGAACAGAAACGCAAAGCAGACGCGGACTGCTGAACGAGAAATCAGAAAGCACGTTGGTGCGCGCCGCCTCGCCCTCGATGCTACATCGTCTCTTCTCGTCTCTCTGTCGACATTTCTCTGCAACAGTTCCTCTCTAACAACTTATCTATCGCTCAGTAACTCCCAAAATGGAGGAAGTTTTTGAAATTTTAATCGCTTGTTAGATTTATCGTAATTGGCGAAGCGTAGTGCCATTTTGCCCCCAGTAAGGCGCCCTGAGGTTAGAAAACTCACGGCTTTTGTAAGAGGAGGTTTATTTGAAGGGAGAAGTCCGAGTCAAGACAGGTGCTATTTTTCAGTTGTGCGCCCCAACAACTGCGCCCCGAGACTCCCTCGACAGTTGCACTCTCCCTTCCCAGGGCTCTCCTTACAATAGCGCCGCTGACAACA
The DNA here is from genome assembly GCA_000803305.1 of Toxocara canis. Lineage (NCBI taxonomy): Eukaryota > Metazoa > Nematoda > Chromadorea > Rhabditida > Toxocaridae > Toxocara > Toxocara canis. The sequence goes on along the minus strand of JPKZ01000044.1, from coordinate 795 downwards.
GCGGAGTTCAGTGCGTTTTTGTCGTTATTAAATGAAAAGCGCTGAAAAGAAGTTTGAAATTGCGGCTCAGGAGCAGAACAGTTTGAAGTTGCGGCTCAGGAGCAGAACAGTTTGAAGTTGCGGCTCAGGAGCAGAACAGTTTGAAGTTGCGGCTCAGGAGCAGAACAGTTTGAAGTTGCGGCTCAGGAGCAGAACAGTTTGAAGTTGCGGCTCAGGAGCAGAACAGTTTGAAGTTGCGGCTCAGTAGCAGAACAGTTTGAAATTGCGGCTCAGGAGCAGAACAGTTTGAAATTGCGGCTCAGTAGCAGAACAGTTTGAAATTGCGGCTCAGTAGCAGAACAGTTTGAAATTGCGGCTCAGTAGCAGAACAGTTTGAAATTGCGGCTCAGTAGCAGAACAGTTTGATATTGCGGCTCGGGACAACATAATTGAGTTGGTTTCCCTAGAAGCTAAAACTGTGCTGTGCTTTATTTTGAAAATTTCATGCGCTATTATGTGTGATTCGAACTTTATGGTGATTTCGTTATGCGTTAATTCGTTAACTGTTAGTCGACCTTTTAAAATGAATATTGAATGTGTTGTTTCGTTGCATCGACTTCTGTCACGTTTTTCGTTTCAACACCTCCAGTTGCCCACTCCCACAGGTCATGTCAGTAACCTGGCAAGGCAAGTTGGTTTCCTCTTCCGCTACTACTAATTCGGTTAATCCCTGCAATCTACTACACTTTCTCAGTATCCCCAGTTCCACATTTAATTAACATACTCCTAGTATGCATTGACCCTAGTTGGCCTAGG